>PVLA01014112.1:7593-32758 GCA_004027455.1 Hydrochoerus hydrochaeris
GACCCGCCCTCCACGCCTGACACCATGACCCACTCCTGCTGCTCCCCTTGCTGCCAGCCCACCTGCTGCAGGACCACCTGCTGCAGGACCACCTGCTGGAAACCAGCCTGCACCACCAGCTGCTGCAGCGCCCCCTGCTGCCAGCCCAGCTGCTGTGGCCAAACCAGCTGTGGCTCCAGCTGCTGCCAGCCCTGCTGCCACCCAACCTGCTGTCAGACCACCTGCTGCAGGACCTGCTTCAAGCCCAGCTGTGTGACCAGCTGCTACAGCACCCCTATCTGCCAGCCTAGGTGCTGTGTGTCCAGCTGCTGCCAGCCCACCTGCTGCCAGCCCACCTGCTGTGAGCCCAGCTGTTGCCTGCACACTTGCTGCCAGCCATCCTGCTCCGGGCCTGTGTACTGCACCAGGACCTGCTACCACCCCACGTGCGTCTCCCTGTGCAGCAGCCTCCCTGAGAGCTACGGGTCCAGCTGCTGCCAGCCCTGCAGCTGCTGATCAACTCCTCAAAAGCCCACTATGTGCACAACCAAATTCTAGAGACCACTATGCCATTTGCACACACATCTCTCCCACCTTTGTGACAGCCATCATGCCATCAGCAGGAAATCTACCCCCTCATCTCCTGGGGGACCGCAACCCTCTTCTGCTCTAGGCCCTGCAGGTCTTTTGCCAGCTTTACAGATCTTGGCGTGCAGCTCTGGTCTTGGCTTCTGAAGCTGAGATCTTTATCTCATCCCCTGAATAACGTAGGAAAACTCTTCTTCACGAAGTCATGAGTTTACCATGGTTTCTTTGCAATGTGCCCAGCATGCTTGCATGTATTCTACTTTCTCCTTTCCTCATCACCTAGATTATGTAGCCTCCATAAACTCTCAATAAATGCTGCACTGTTATTCATTGCACATTGCCTGTCTCCATTTCACTGTGGTAAGAATACTTGGAGTGAAATGTACATACCTTTAGATCTGTGCCGCTGTGCAGAAGGGCACAGTGCTGGAGAGCAGATCTCAAGAAGTCATTCACCGTGCTGAACTGAAATTAGCAACTCCCTGCCTCCTCCCCGCCTGGCTGCCCCTGGCCTCTGGAAATCACCCTCCAATCTTTGCTTCTCTGAATCTGAGTGTTTTACATATCTCAGTGGCTGGGAAAATACGCCATTGGTCTTTCTGTGATCGGTTTAGTTCATTTAGCATCAGATCCTCAAGGTCCCTCCACATGTCACAAAAGACCCACTCACTCCTCTTTTAAAACTGAATGCCTTCTGCTGTAGGACCGAACCACATTTTGACAGATCACTGACAGTTAGACATTCCCATGGCTTCCACATCTCACATATTAGTGGTGCTGCTATGAACTGGGTGGTATAGTTACCTCTTTGAGATGCTGATTTCAATTCTTTTACAAAATTATCCAGAAGTGGGGTTGCTGTACCATACAACATTTCCATTTTAAATTTTTTTGAGCTACCTGCATACTGGTTTTTTGTACTTGCTGCAACATTTTACATCCCAGCCATCGAGCAAGGTTTCCAAACTCTACACATCGCTCTTTGTGCATTTAGAGTGTTGTCTTTTGGTGACTGTCAGATGCGCTATTCCAATATATTATTCACCTAAAAACTGCAATAATATTCTGATGCTCAAAAACATTTCCTGCAACTGGGGGAAATGCACAGCCATGCTTGTAGAACTAGAAAATGGAGAAATAATGTACCTCCCTGTGCCAGCCTCAGCTTGGCACTGCCAACTGTTCCCCTGGGCCTCTTCTGAACCAAAGCCCTGTCACGCACCACCCCACGCAACTTAGAGAAACACACGTTCCTTTTCACAGGGCTACAGTAAATCCTGCGGACCTGCTGGAAGCAGTTGATGTTCTGTAAGATAGATTTGCATAAATTGATTGTTTCTCCTTCTGTCAGATCAGGTGGATAATCTGACCTCTCGTTTTCTGCCCCTGTGGCAACAGAGAAGTAAAGCCAAATTGTAACATTTCCAATTTACGAGGGTTCCAGCTCTTCATTTGCCTCCTTCCAGGGCCATCACTGAAGAGCTACTTGTGCTCTCACTCATAAAACTCTAGTTATATTTTTAAGATCATTCAAACTGTCTTCTTCCATCTCTCTGAGAGCCCAGATGTAACTCTCAGAAGAGTCCAACATCTGTGTCCGACATCTGTGTCAGCAGGGACCTCGGGTGTTTTGCATGAATTGATCTGGGGAGACTCTGATGCCACCAGTCTCTGTGCTGTGTTCACTGATCACGTGTTGCTCCTCAGTTCACGTCAATGAGCTCAGCAGTTGCTCTCTTGAACACTTGAGTCGAGGGTTAAGGACACATTTTCATTCATGTTGCTCAGAATAAAGTAGCACTGCTGCAGATATGACCAGCACTAAACTCACCAAAGCAAACAGGTGTGTGCGTGTGTGCGTGTGTGTTCAGGCTGCACCACAATGTTCAGCGGTTTTGCTACAAGTGCTCCTTGGCTGCCCCTACCACCAGCCCCCAGGCCTGTAAGCCAGAGAGCAACCTGAGACAACATACCCAACACCCACAATTTAAAGGAGGAGAGGTTATTCCGGTTCACGGATTTTAGAAGATTCAGTCCATAGCTGACTTGCTGTGAGATGGAAGGGGATGGGACAGTCCCCCCCCCCAGGAAAGCTGCTCACTTCCAGGAGGCAGAGAGAGCGGGGAAGAGCTGGGAGCAGGAGATTCTCTCCCAGGGCTCATGGCCAGAGATTCTCCCCTTCTGACCAGACCCCACCGGCTAACAGCATAGGAAGCCACAAACCCGTCTCTGAGTTATGCGCTGGGGGGCAGTGTGTCCCTGGTCTTCCAAGCACTTGGGCCGAGGATGTTGGCTCAGTGGGAGCCCATTGACAGAGCAAAGGCAGAGCAATAGTGGATTAGCAGTAAGAAGACACCCCCTGCCCCAGGCTCGCAAGTTCATTGGTGGGACTTTTAGGTGATTGGATCGTGGAGGGCTGTACAAAGAGAGCCACTACACCATCATACCCCACACCGTACAGGAGAGACACCAAGAAATACAGCTGTGTCTTAATTCTTCCCACAGTGCTGATCATAAATTGAATTAGTAGCTAACTGAGTCGAATTTTTCCATAAGTCAACATTGAATCTAACCAGGGAATTTTACTTGGTTCACTCCCAATTTGATTTGCTACCAGAATCACGGAAAGAATTAAGGTTCATGAACCAAGTTACCACTATAAGCCAAAAAGCATTCCAGGTTAGAAAATGAATGCAAATATGATCACTTCTACATGACATGCTTCTAAGGAAAGGTCATTCCACACCCCCGCTAAAAAGTATCTGAGATTAAGATTTGAAAAACCAGAGTACTCACAGGGATATGAGCCTTGCTGGTAGGGTGTTTGCCTTCCATGCGTGAGGCCATGGTTAGAGCCCCTGCAATACAAAATATTTTTTAAAAGCACTCTGGAGGCTGAGGCAGGAGGATCGCTCTGAGTTTGAGGTCTCCTGGGCTACCAAGTGAGTTCAAGGCCAGCCTGAACTACATAGGTAAAACTCTGTCTCAAAAAGACAAATAAGCAAAAAGAAAGAACCAGTGAGTCTTCAAACAAGATGAAGATACCAAAATGGTTTTTTTTATTTCTAAGATACGATAACAATTAAATTTTAAAATATAACACACAAAAGAAGGAAAGCTAAACATGGGTAATGAAGCAAATGAAAAGTGGGTTAGACCTCTTGCAAGAGGAGCGTAAGCATTTCGCCAACAATTCTGTCAGCAGTTCTTCTCAGTGAGTCGTGTATCCCGGAGAAACTCTCGTGGACCTGTGCTAAAGACACCACGTGAAAACGTTCACAGTAGCACTGTTTTGAAATGTCACCAAGTAAAAGTAAACTTCCACATTTGTAGCGGACAGTCAACATGTGAGTTCCCTGAAATCCCTCCAGAGGAAGATTACACGGGAATGAGAATGTAGGAACTCCAGAGAATTACAGTAATGAACCTCACAGTTATAACACACGGAGAGTATCAAATTCTATATTTTCACTCATAAAAATGTCAAACAAAGACAAAAGCCACCTACAGGGTCACAAGCCACAGAGTCAGCCTTCTTGGGGATGAGTGAGTGGGTGAGATGAGAAACTGAATTAACTTCTATTTTCAAATCTGAGGAAAGGGACAGATGCAGCCACATTGTGACAGCTGTTATTATGGGAATGAATGGTCTCCACGCTTGTTTACTGAGCTCTCTGCTACAACAGTCTAGCACACACTGAACATCAAGGAAATCAGTTAACATCCCAGGTAACCATAATTTCCTCCTACGATAGAATAGGGGGATAGAAGAGGGAGGGAGGAAGAAGTGTAAGTAAGGGAAGAGAGGGGAGCGGAGGGGAGAGGGGAGGGCAGGGAGGGCAGGGAGGGAGGGCAGGGAAGGGAGGGGAGGGAGGGGAGGGAGGGAGGGCAAGGAGGGCAGAGAAGAAGAGAAAAAAGAACAGAAGAGGAAGATAAGAGTAGGAAAAAAAAGAGGCAGAGGAAAAGAAAAAACCCTGTGGCTGCCCTAAGCTCTCCGACCCCAGTACCCAGGACACACCCCTGTACCCAGGACACACCCTAGTACCCAGGACACACCCAAACAGGTGGAGCAGCCGGACACAGAGGCCTGTGCTCACCTTGAGTCGCGCTGTCAAGGGTGAAGGAACAAGGAAGCAGACACTGAGCCGTCACCATGAGCCCCTCGCCCTCCTGGGCAATTCGCTACCCCAGAGGAGAGGCTGAGGAGGGCACTGTCCCAACCCCTGCAGGGAGGCAGAGCTAGCCATGACCCGCGCCGTCCAGAACGGGACCGTGCAGAACCGGACTCCTTCCTGGATCTGCAAGGGGACGCTGGGATTTACTGCCATTCAAGAAACAGATGAAAAGGTTCATAGCATCAGGGAGCAACCTCTTCCCTGACAAGCACAAACTGATGGAGCAATGTGAACTGCAAGCTCCAGAATCCCTGCTCTGTGCCTAAGGCCTGGAGCTCGGGCGTATGAAAGACTCAGCTAGAAAAAAGTCATCAATCACCTCCTGAGCAACTCCCCTGTGACCAGGACCCGCCCTCCACGCCTGACACCATGACCCACTCCTGCTGCTCCCCTGGCTACCAGCCCACCTGCTGCCGCCCAGCTGTGGCTCCAGCTGCTGCCTTCTGAGACTGGCGCATCTCCCCGCTGCAATGTCCTCTGGGCCATCCCTGCTGTCCCAAATAAGGGGACCTTCTTCTCTCTGAGGGGTGAATACTCCCCCGCTGCGGGTCTGCACCACAAATTACCTGTTCACTCCTCGCAGAGCGTTGGTGTCCCTGTCCCACGCTGGTCACTGCTAATCGTGCTGCCTTGGATGGCGGAGTTGCCAGTACCCTTCAAGATCCTGATTTCGATTTTGGCATGACTAAGCGGGGTCTGGGGTGTTGGGGCATATAGTCAATCAAGGACCTTCCGCAGCGTTTTCTCGGCTGCTGCAGCATTTCCCGTCTCACCGACGTACGAGAGCTCCAGGCTCTCCGGTCTGTCCATGCTTTTGTGTGCAGCGTGTGATAATATCCAGAGACAAGAGGCCCGTATTTCAGTCTTGGAATAATCCTCCAAAATTCAGTGGTGTCTCCCGTCACCGGGCCAGAACGCATGCCCCTGCCTAAGGAACGGAAGATGGGGGAGCAGAGTCCCCTGGGTACCAGTGTGAGCAAGTCCCCCGGGCTCCTAAGGCCAGCATCCACGGTGGCTCCCAGCACCGACTCTACGGGAATCCTCCCCTGGGCACCCAGGCGCCGCAGGTGGCCCAGCGCAAATCCTGCTAATGACAGAGGCGTTAGTTCCCTTTACACCGCCCTCACTGCTACCTGTGTCACGTGTCACTCTTCAACGCCGCTTTGCAAAGCCTCTGAGCCACCCCTGGCCTCTGGCCACGGAAGGAGAGGCTGCTGCTCCTGTTCCCGGCTCACGGACACCTCCGTGTTTCACTCGCTCCTTTCTAACACTGAAGATGCAGTTTGCATGTTACCTGTCCAACAGGTCGAGCGTTATTTTTGAATAACTGTGATTTTTTTTTTCTTCAATCTCTTTGAAAATCCAAACATAAAACTCAGGGAACTCGATCTGGGTCCTGGAAGCCTCAGATCTTGCCTGTGTTTGATCCGGTGATAACACGACCTCACCAGCTCCCGTTTCCCAATCACGCCTGGCCCCGGGTTCTGTTCAGTGAGTCCAGCTTCCCCCCACTTTCCCATCTGAAAAGCGGGTTCCTCTTCCTGTAATTTGAGGTTCTTCTACACCCATGGTCTCCGTAGTAATGCGGATGGCTGAAAAGATGATCCTTATTAATTTTTTTAAAAATTGACCTCAACTTTGCCATCTGTGTTCCAAATACAGGGGAAAGCTCAGAAGTCTGGCTGCCAGGTCAGTCAGTTGGTTGGTTGGTTGGTTGGTTGGTTGGTTTGTGTTTTCGGAACTTCCCCAGCCTCCCACTCCCTGAAGGAGGGTCATAAACACAGTTATCGCTCTAACTCGTACACTTAACCTTTCTAAGAGACACCTGCAAATCTAATTAGACTCGCAAGACAGGTGATGTCATAACCTAACCGGCGCCTAAGGATTATGTCACAGGCTGCTCTGTGAAAAGAGCCCCGTGGGCTGCCGCAGTCCCTGCGCACAGGACAGCCCGGCTCCCCACGGCAGCTGTGTGGTGGCACTGCTAGTCTGCACGTGTAGCACCTTCTAGAAACCAACGCAGCGGCTGCCACCAAGCCACAGCGAGCAGAGAGGCCACAAAATCTTGGCAGAATCCCAAATAACTCGGTTGGAGAAGGAAGCAGAAACACAGCAAGGGCAGGAAGGCTGGTCTCAGGAATTCGGGGTCAATGTAAATTCTGAAGAAGACATGAGCAAACACGCGCAGATGACCACGGCCACACAGGGCTGTGTCCACAGAGGCAGAGTTGCTCTAACGTTGGAACAGCAGTCAACGCTTTTAAGCCCCTTTCCCAGGAAAGGTGGAGTAACAATATTCAATCTGTGAAGAAAAATCATTGCATAGATGTGAGCATATTTTCAAGATTGAACACCTGAAGAAATGAAAAGAAAACATACATTGCTACGGTCAGAAAATCTACAAAAAAGACTGAAAGCAGGCTATGTAGTTGTGAAATATCACAAGCCCTGCAATGCTGGAAATAGAAAGATATCCAGCCACTGTTACATGCAGCACTGTGTTAGAGGGCCTGGCAGTGCAAGAAAAACTTAAGAGCTGGGTATGGTGGAGCACGGCTGAAATCCCAGCACTCAGGAGGCTGAGGCAGGAGGATCACCACAAATTTGAGGCAGCCTGGGATACATGGTGAGTTCAAGATCAACCTGAAACATAAAGAGACTCTGTCTCAAAAAGCAAAACAAAAAAAACCATTAAGATATAAACACACTGTTATGAAATTATGAAATGATTAAAACTGTTATCAGTGAAGGGTGATATGACTATGCATGTAAATTTCCCAAAAATCTCCATAGATAAACTATTGATAAAATAAGAAAATGTGAAAACAAGAGATGAAGAAAGCTGGGAAGAGGAAAATTGAGTAAAGGACGCAGATAGGAACTTGAATTACAGGAAACACACACACCTAATATATGTGTGAAAAGGTACGCGGTGGATACCGACCAAAGCCTGAACACATTTCCAATCCACATCAGTGTATTTTTTTAAAAATGCAAAAATCTGATAATACCCAGAACTGGGCAGGATGTGGGCACACAAGCTCTGTCTGTGCCTCTGAGGACAGGAGACAATCACTCGGGGAAACCAATGGTCATTTTCTCCCCAAATGTAAAACAAACTCCCCGTGAAACAAACTTGCTCGCACACCGCCTGCTCTGGCTCCGTCTACACAAGCCTATCAGCAGCTTTGCCAAGCCCAAGGCAGGGGGTGGACACGGGGCCTGCATCACTTTGAGTTTCTTTTTCCTCCTCATTTCCCGTAGATCAGGGCAGCAGCTTCATCTGTCCTTGGCATGAAGTCAAGATGTCACCGGTGGGAAAGTGTGAACCCCTCTTCCCTCTAAGAACCTTGAAAACCAGAGGCAAAGGGATGGGTCTTTGCAGTACCTGCCACTGACCGCTGTGCCTTTAAACGGTCCCGTCGGTGACGCTGTATCAGTGCGCTCTCCTGGCCCAGGCTGTCAGGAGCAGCTTCCTACAGCCTTTCCCGGGGACCCTGCGTTCCGTGAAGTCTTGGTTAGCGCAGCTATTTCTTTAGGAGCATTTTCCCTTCCGTTGCATTTCATTTTATCTCCTCTAACTCGCAGTAATCCCAACCCACGGGCGGAAGAAGAGTTTCTTTCCCTCATAGAAATGGGAAGAATCACCTGCCTCGTGGTGAGTCATATAATAACTGATAGAATTGGGCCCAAACCCCAGTGGTCTGACGCCTGGACCGAGACACTTTATTAGCTTTTAATAGCAGCAGGAATGACTGGTGCCTACGCTTTGGGAAGACAAACAACTTGAGTTGCTTGTCCCTCTATTAACATAATTATGCTTTGCACATGGAGGTCACTTTTCTACCTAAAGGTGCAGCTTAACTGTGCCAAAAAGATGAAGAAACACCCTGCAGGGCCCTGGACGTCCTTATGTGCTTTCAAGCACTGGACCAACTTGGCTTCCTGATCAAAGCCTTGCACAGCTGACACCCATTCACGGAGTACTAGGAACAGAAGGGAGAAGACAGGGCAGCTTTAAGTCTTGGGTCAATCTAGTTTGCAGACACCGGGAGGCAAAGCTGAAGCCAAGCAGATTCAACCGCCGGGCGCTAGCAGAGAGCAGAAAGGTTTGAAACAGAACAGGAAAGAAAGCAGGGCGCTTCTAGGAGCCACGGTGGATACAGCAGGAGAATACACGAACGATGAAGAGGACGCCCGGATATTGGGAGGGAAAAGAACATTCTAATGACTCCCGAGGAGAAGGGTACAGGCAGAGCTGCCTGCAGCCGGACCTTAGATGACGGGGAGCGGGGGGTGCCTGAAGGAAGCGAGCAGTCAGGATACGCAGCCTGCTAAGCGTTCGAGCCTTGGATTCACTGCAGAGGGAAAGGTGAGCCCGCACACTGGCTGGCCGGCCAGCACGGGGCTCAGCCTCGGTGCTCTCTCATCATTTCTGACGCATGACCCAAGATTTCTTCAGTCCCACTTACAGACATGAAGGCAGAGGCCAGAGGAGATTAAGCAACTTTTCCACGGTCACACAGCTGGCCAAGAGCTACATTCCTGGCTCCCACACATCCAGAGAGGGAACGTGAGTCTAACAAGATGAAGACGAGTTCTTGGTACATTCACATAGCTTAATCTCCTCTTGTTATTTGAGACTTTGGAAGGGAGAATGGAAGAGAGTTCTATCTCTGGACCCTTTTTTTGTTTTTGTGCCAGGGATGGAACTCATGACCCTGTGCTTTGCAGACAGATGCTGTGCCGCTGAGCTAAATCCTGGCCCATGGACATTTATTTGAACAAGATTGTTGAGCAGTTGCTGTGTAAGTACTGCACAAGGCGCTGGGAGCGTAGATATGAGCAGATGGCCAAGGCCCGACCTTTATTGTGCTTCTAGAAGAATCGAACAAGATGTTAGATCTACGCCCTAGAAATGAGAAGGATAAACCTGGGTGTCTGATGACACAGGAAGGACGGCTGGAGCCGGTTGGAGCCGGCTGGAGCCAGCTGAGTGGCTCTCACCAACCAATCAGCGGAAAGGGAACAGAAGACTAAATCTTCCATACTGAGCCCGCGGATCAACCCACTGCACAGAGCAGCAGGGGTGGAGCCGAGAGGAGAAATCCAGACCAAAGTTCTCTAAAACCATAGATTCAAAATCAAGGAGAGTTCGTTGCACTGGGTAAGTCATTTCCTGAAAGTCCCGCAGTGCATGGCCAGCGGACCAGGACGGATGCAAATCCTCAGCTGTCTCATCTCAACCGCCATGGCCTGGCCTGTCTGAGCCCCTTCCTCGGCGACACAAACGTGGATGTACCACGAGGGAGATGGACGCAGGAGCTGTGCTGTGAGGGTGAGCCGTTCCATCGTCCTGACGAGACACGGGAGCCCAGCGATGCTTTGGAAATGCGGGTCACAGACCCTGCATGTGGGAGAGAGGACCGGGAGACAGCGAGGTTAGGCAGGCAGGGCGCAGCTCACGGACGGTTGACCCAAGGCACAGAACAGCTGGGCCCTAAGTGAGGCAACACACCACATGGCCCGCGTAGTTCAGTAAACTGACTATCAAGAGGCCTAATGGATGCAGGGGACAAAGAGCAGGCCCCTGACCAAACGGGAGAGGCCTTGGAGGAAGTGAAATGCAAAGGGAGCAGCCCGCATTCCAGACCCGAGGGCCGCCTGCAATCAGGGGCGGTTCTGCCACGTTCGCCCTTCACAGGGTGGGAAAAGTCAATGGCCTTAACCATTGCGGGCCACCTTTCGGGGAACCCGGGTCCAGCTACCAGAAAGCTTTTCCTTTTATTGTTTCTAACAAACACACATTTGGCCGTGCCCCGTGGCTGGCTGCCTGCTGTTTGTCTGTTCAGTCTTCCTTGCCCCAAACCAGGAGAGCGAGGGAGCGGATGACAAGAAGGGAAGGGGCCAGGGGTTTCGCTCCACAGCATAAGCGCCTGCCTGGCAAGTGCAAAGCCCTGAGCTTGATGCTCGGGAAAAAGAAGAAGGAGGAGGAGGAGGAGGAGGAGGAGGAGGATGAGGAGGACGAGGAGGAGGAGGAGAAGGAACAAAATAAGAGGAAAAGGGACAGAAGACACCTAACAGCTAATTCTCCATGGAGATCACAATAGACCCAGGTGCCGCAGGACTTCTCTGCATCCAGGGAAGCCGCTGGAGTTTGATTTCTAACCGTGAGAAAGAGAACACCCTAGGACACCCTAGCAAAGTTAGTGATGATAAATTTGCTGCAAAAGGACCCTCTAAAAACTTGTCCTGGAGAGGCAGAGAAACGCTTGCCTGGCTGGGGATTTAGCTCACTGCATAATGAGTTCGATCCCCGGTAACAAAAAAAAGAAAGAAATGCTTGCCTGGCTGGAACTGCATTCCTCAGAGTGAGAGGATGATCGCGGTGTTTAGAGAAAAATCATCCGCGTTCCTAGTAAAAGGCACCGGCGTAGAGGACAGAGGTGAGGGGTCCAGGCAAGTGCTCGGAATGCCATTAGGGTCACAGTCACCCGTGTGTACTTAGCATTTGGAGAATCCCTTTCAAAGTACTTCCTGAGATGGAACAGAGCTGCCTGGGTGTGAGAGGCTTTCAAAGATCAGCTCTGTCAACTCCGGGGCAGGAAGTTTATCTGGAACCCTTCCATGCCTGGGATTCCTCGAGGCCCCCAGGCGCCCTCTGGCTTGCTCTGTCATTATTAAGTTGATTAATTACTAACACATTATCCTCCCCTGGCCTCTGTAAGCATCCACGCACATCACACTTTAAGGAAAACATACACACAGTCACATGGTAAATGTCATTCACTTGGGGACAGAGAGACAGAAGAGCCATCTTCCAAAAGACATGCAGGATACCATTCCCAACTTTGATGAATGAGACAGGATCTCCCTTCAGCCCTGCAGACACAGAGACCTGGTTTTGTTCCTTCCCGGGAGGAAGGCGCCCCACGCTGGCCACAGACTCCCCCGAGCAAGCCCATAAAGCAAGGCAACTGCTCATTAGTCTTCACCGCCACCCGAGCAGGAAGGGCTCAGACAGGAGCTTAAAGGAGACACACATCGCAGGGCATGGAACAGATTCGCCTCACAGCTGGTCTCACCCCCAGAACTCGGGACTAACTCTCCCCTCTCCAGGGGGCACCGGTGACATTTGCCCCAGAACTCACCCAAGCTCTAAATTCCCATGTTTCCTGAACACCCTCATCTAGTCAGGTCGGAGTCAATCCTCTGGATGTTTTCCTTCTTCTGAGGTGATTTTTGTGCCATCTGGATTTGATTGCTTACCCACCTGCAGCCCCACAATTTGTCATGTGGGGGCGGGAATCTTACACTGCTACAGTGTGGTGTCCCTCAGCTCTTTATGACATTTCTAGTTGTAGTCCAAGGTAACTTAGAGACTTATTTTCCAAATATTTTTTAAAGGAATCCCCAGTGATTTGGAATCAGCCCCCTAAAAGTGACAGTCACCACCATGTCACGCTGGCTCCCCTGCGTGGGACTTGGGTTTACCTGACATCACAGAGGCACGATGAATATTGTAGCTCAGACCCAGAGCTTTTTGTCTTTACTCTTCAGATGTGCTGAGCACCTGGGGTCCCAGCCCCCTAGCTCAGCTGCCCCGGGAACCTCCCTGCTCCCTGGCTTCTGCCACAGTGGGGACCAAACCTGCGATTTCAGCCTATCTCATCTTGTCTCCTCTAGCCGCCCTCTGGCCTAGAGCCCATGAGAAGCTTTAACCAAATAAACCCACAATGTGGCCTTTGACAAATGGCTGTGGAAACTAGGCCCAAGACCGCAGGCCCTGTCCAAGATCAGGACTGAAGTGACAATCGCTTCCCAGCCTCGACCCCCCACACATGCTGCCGCCACACAGACCCCTAAGCCAGAGGCATTGAATAGCCCCTGCTTCCTGTTTCCCCAGGCCTTGATTTACAACACCAATCCTCAGCCTCCTGAGCATAAGTTAAAAGCCTGATCCCGAGTCACTGTTTTTACAAACTGTTCTGGCCAGAAAGCTTCCAGGGCCCCTTTCCTAAACAAAAGCATTCCTAGTCTGAGATAAGGGTCAGAGAGACACCAGGTTGACATCACCCAGATTCCAGCTGAAACAAAGACTAAGAGGGAAGAGAATGAATTTCAATTATCTTCTAACACTTAAGGTTGATTTCTAATAAAATCAACCCAATTCTTCCAAAGAGCCCCCTGTAAGTACCCAACAGTAATAAACACAGCAAAGTATAAATGCACTCGAGATCTAAAGCAAGAAATTCAGTAAGACCAAAAACAAACCCTCTAAGAGAGAGAGAGAATTTTCCCCACACAAAAGCAAAGAAATGAATCCCTTTCAGTGCCACGGCTGAATCATGTGTATGACATAAGGAAGGAAAAGCTGTCAAAATCACTGGCGTGTTCAAGACCAGGATGTGGACAGAACCGGCCCCCACGGCGGTGTAAACAGCAGAGGCCAGAATTTGCTTTCTCTCCAACTGTGGTCTCCTAACCCGGAACCGGTTACTGAACTCCCGCTGGCGAGGTCTGCAGCATCAGAAGGAAACCGAGCTACGCAGAGGCCGGGTCCACGTCAGCGCCGGCGTCACCTGCCGAAGCAGCAGCGTGGGCTGGGCGGTCTGTGTCTCTCCCCGTGCTTGGCAGCAGTTCAAATAAGCATTTATTTGCTGCTCATAGGTCTGCTGGAACTCGCCCCTAAAACATCTCATGTCTCCTGTCATAAGCAGTGCTCTGTCCAGCCTGGACACGCTTCTAACTAAATCAGTTTTATTTGCCCTGAGCTGATTGATGGATGGGATCCGTCCCTCTGTCTTGGAGGTGATACGCATCAAGCATTTGCACCACAGGTGCCAGGATTTGAGTTGCAAGGGCTGTCTTGCTGGCCAACCCCTAAGATACCTACAGCGTTCATGAAGGCATTGGGCATTCACCCACCTGTCGCACTGTGGGACACATGTGACAGACGCTTCCCCTCGAACGCAGAACCGTTTCTTCAGCATTGGTTAAACCGAGTCCGGTCTCTGTGCACTGATTGGTCCAGAGCTGGCGATGGCATTTCCTGCTTCCTTCAGCTGGCTGCAAGCAATGTGGTGACAGCTTGTGTGCGGTTTAGACTTAACAAGTGGCACTGAAAACCGGATGGGTCTCCATTCAGGTCCTCCGATCATAGCAGTGACCTTACTACAGTGCCTCAGCGTGGTGGGAAGCTTCTCTGCGGGGCTGCTTATTTATTTTTGGTTTTAATTAATTTGAACATTTTTCTGGAATACACATTTGCAGCGCGTCCTAATCACCATCATCTTGAGGAATTGGCACAAACTCACGTCGCATCCCGAGCATCTTTACCCACCCCGGCCGCCTCCCCGCTGCGGAACCTGCCTCCCGGCTTCCTGCCGTCTCTCCTTCAGTTTGCTAAATCCTGTGTATGTGGGGCTTCACATGCTACCGAAAACCATGAGATGTTTAACGCCCGGTGCCCGATTTATTCACTCAGCGTTACAGCGATGCTTTTCTGTCCTCCCCCTGCCCCATCCGAGGTGGGATCTGAAGACACAGAAGACCCAACCCGGGATCTCTCTGTGGAATGTCACGCAGTGTCAAACTCAGCTGCAAATGCTTTTATTTGGGGTCCATCTTATCAGACAATGAGGGGAAATACAAATGAAAAACACAGGCGTGTCTCAGGACAAATCCATTTATAAACACTGAGATTCTTTACGTGCCGCTGCACACTGCACGCTCTGTCCTGGAGCAGCTAGAGATAAAAGCAAAGCGCTCACCGGTACTTAACCTGGAGGAGAGAAATGCTGAGCTGTTGTGACAAGTCTGGCAGAGGTCCCTCCAGCGCTTCAGGTCCCGCAGGCCATGCGCTGATAAACTTGATCTTGTCTCGAAACAAGATCCTGGATTATTCAAAGGGTCCTTTGTGAGTGCCTGGAGAAAGAGAGAACTGAGGGCCAGTCAGACCTAGGATGTCAAGAAGTTTCACTTATTGCTGCCGGGGTAGTTGGCCCATGTCATCCAGCAGGAAGACGTTTCATGTCAGCATGGTATTTCGCTCAATAATTAGCACTTGGCCCCGAGTTCGAGCCGAGACGTGGACGGGAAATGGAGCAGGGGTCCATCAGGCAGACGGCTTGGGGGTGGGCTCATCTGACGCCTCAGAGGAGACACTGCAGTCACCTGGACCCCAGCTCCAAGGCGGAACCTGCCGTAGCTCAGGCACGGAGGCGCCGACACCTAGCCACACGCCACCCACACGTCTAACCCGCAGAAGCAGCGAGACAGCAACGCCTGCCGCCCTCAGCCCTCAGTTTGGGGTTAATGTTTCAGGGCAGCAACAGACTGTTAGCGAAATAACACGGATGCAGGTGACTCAAATGCACGGTTCTTAAAAGCAATAACAAGTTAAGCAAGTAAACTGCACAAGTCATGCTACATATGTAGACTCTCAAAATTAGCAAACCCTAATCGTAGATATTATTTATATACTTTATATGTTTCTTTGTTATATAAATTAACAATAACTAGGAAGGAAGACAATAAAAGTCATGATTCAGGTTGTATCTAAGAAGGAAAAGAGAAAAGAAACCAGAGATGGGTACAAGGGCCAGGGATGGCGCTCAGCCACACGGGTGCCCGCCTGGCAAGTGCCAGGTCGTGAGTTCAATCCCAGGTCAAAAAAAACAAAACAAACAAACAAACAAACAAAAGATGGGTGTAATAGGGACCTCAACTTTATGAATAATGTTGTATTTCCGTTGCATGTTTTTAAAATCTGAAGGAGATCAAAGAAATCAGTTCTCAGTGGTGTTTGCCATAACTTTCTCATATTTTTAAAAATTGCCCTCCTTCTCTGTTGAGGCCGAGTGTCAACAGGATTTAGCTGGCAGCGTGTCCAGGCTGGACAGAGCACTGCTTATAACAGGAGACGCGAGATGTTTTAGGGGCAAGTTGCAACAGACCTACAAGCAGCAAATAAACGCTTATTTGAACTGCTGCCAAGCACGGGGAGAGACACAGACCGCCCAGCCCACATTTCTCGTCAGACATCTTTAGAACCTAGTGTTTGCCATGCTGGCAGCTGGCCCAGGGCAAGCTGTGCGGAGTTAGCTAAGAAATTCATGATTGGGACGATCAAAAGGGCGCGGGTGGATCTAAACAAAAACTATTGCAAAATGCAGTTTGAAATCTCAGCTCCATGGGGAGTGCCAGGGTCAATAAACGAAACACGTAAGCAGAGAGAATCTAAGGAGCAGGGTCGGCAGGAGGCGTCCGCTTTCCGGACCCTCAGCCCTCACCCGGAGTGACAGGGACCTCTGTGGAAGACGCGGGAGAGGGTTTGAGACAGGTTGTCCATCCACATGCCACTGGGAAGGCACTCACCTATGAGAATTCTGTTGTGAAAGCAAAGTTTCCTTCTCTCCCTCTGCCTTTCCTGAGTTATTTTGGAGTTCAGTTGCAGACAAATGGAGCACTGTTTTCTTTGCTCCTTGCAAGATCCCTTTCTTGTGTATTTTCCCTCTGTAGTTCCATAGCCATTGCTTTAACCGCTGTTTCTCCTATGCCTCATTTTCTTCCCAGAGGAAGCTCCGTGCATTTTTTTTTTTTGCACGAATTCTTAGGTGTCAGTGGCATAACCGACCACGTGGTCATGTGGGGGTCACGAGTAATGTATTTTATTCTGTTTTATAATTAAGCAGCATGGTTTTAAGATACATCCGGGTGGGCCAAGGATATCACTCAGCAGCACAGCGCCTGCCTGGCAAGTGCGAGGGCCTGAGTTCGATTTCCGGTACCCCCCCCCAAAAAAAATGCATCCGTGTATGTCTGCATCTGGATAATACATTGCATCTGATTCCAACATGAAACTCTAGAGCGATTCTTCGTACATTTGCCTGCCCACTTTCTCAGGAGTAGACACCAGATTTCTTTTAAACGCCGATCCAACCCAGATATGCCCCCGGTGAACACCCTTGTGTGTGTTCCTCTGTGAACCCGTGGCAGGATTTTGCAGGAATATATCCTCAGGAGCAGGAATTCTGGATCACAGAATATGCGTTGGTATAATTTACCTAAGTGAGTTCAGACTGTACCTTCAAGCCAGTGACCCACCACCGAGGCTGGGGTTCCCACAAACTCATGACCCCAGCAGCACACAGCATGCACAGCAGTGGACCATCTCCCGCCCATGAGCCAAACCCCTGCCCATGACACATTGTTGTAAATAAAGTTTTATTAGCACTCGGCTCATCTGTGTACACATTGTTCATCAGCACCTTAGGACACACGGCAAATGCAGTCGGGGACAAAGCCTGCGTGCCTAGCAAGGCTGTGCGTTTGCTAACTGTCCCTTTACAAAAAGGTGCACTGAGTTCCTGACCGCATTCGGTGACCTGCTGCCTAGTGGCCATGCAGTGGGACCTAACTGCTATTTCAACTTGGGTTTCTCTGAAAAGCGGCGGTTTGAGTGTCCACTCGCCAGCTTCTTTCTCTAGTGGTTCCTTTGGTTCTTGCTTTCACCTCAGTTCCAGGCTTTTATCATAATCCAGGGGAAGCAGCTAGGGCTTTCTACGCCACACAGGTGCATCCTGGGAGTAAACTGAAGCTGGTTCCTCCTTCCGCAGACGGGGCTCTGAGCTCACCAAAGGTCACCTGACCCATGAGGGTCGGGTGGACACGAGCCCTTTTCCCCTGAGCCATGGTCCAGGGCTTCTCTCTCACCTCGGTCTTGCAACTTTCACTTTGGGTCGCATTTCCAAACTGCAAATTCCTGCACTTTGACCCCTTGCAAAGCTCAGGCTAGAGGTGGAGGCATCTCCTCAAACTCCCGCCCACATGTTCTCGGCAGAGTTCTGCTCTCTCTGCAAAGGAGGGTGCAGAGAAGACGAGTCCATGAGGATGGGGCTCTCATCTACTGTAACCTTCATCCACCTGTCCGCAGGACATGCTGCGACTGTGACGGGAACTCTAACGGTCAATGTATGTTTTTTTATTTTTACTGCTTTGCCAATAAATTTTCTAACTACTGACGAAGGGGATTTGGATGAGTCTCCTATCTTATGTAAATGACCAATAAGATATTTTCATCAGACCTATAACATTTTATCAAATAAGGCTCATTTTATGTTTTCCCACAAAACAGAAGTGCTGGTATACACGTGGGCCGCTCCGGACGGTTACACTGCTGGGATAATCACCCCTTCATCCTGCTCAGGGGATTCAGGATAAACAGACCAACAGGAGAACCGAAGCTCGGAGTTGAGAATGGAGAATTGATCACTAACACAATTTAGATTCCCAAAATACCATCCACCCAAGGCGAGCTGACTTTGGCCAAGAGCTGTGAGGTGGGCCTGTGGGGAACAGTCGTCCTTTCTTCAGATGGTGCTGAATAACTGGACAGCTACACTGTGCAAGGAAAAGCTGGCTTCCCCTGTCCCACACAAGCCCTTCCTGTGGCTTCAGGACTAAACTATCTCACGTACCCAGAGGTCCTCAACTAACGAGAGGGGCAGGGAAGTTTACAGCTAAGATTTTCCCCAAAACAAGTCAAGGCACCATTTTTAAAAGTGTTCAGATTCAATAACTGAGCACCAGGAACACAAAAGAACATCATAAGCTCCTTTGAGCTAATCGTTTTAAAAAACCGTCTCTTACAACGTCAAAACGCAGCAACTACGGAAAGACTCCAAAGTGCTTCCAATTTGATTTAAATAGGCCATTCGGTAAATTCAGCATTAAAATGTAGAGTGAATTCACCTTAAACTGTTCTCCATGGCCAATATACTCCATGCTTATTTTTCTCTATGTTTGAAAGAAATTTTTTAATATTAGTAATTCATCACCTCTGGGGAAAAGGCCATTAAACACGTACTAAAGAAATTAAAACGCCAAAAGGTCTTATTTCATCAGCAAACTTTAAGAAACCAAGAAAAAAAAACCCAGGCATGGTGACGTCTGCCTGTGACCCTAACACTTTGAAAGGCTGAGGCAAGAGGACACAAGTTCAAGCCCAGCCTGGGCAGTTTCATGAGTTAGCAAGGTTCCAGGTTAAAAATTTTAAAAGTCTTAGGGAGGTAGCTGATTGTAAAGACTTGGTTTGAAGCCTCAGCATGAGAGACAGAGAGAGAGAGAGAAGAGAGAGAAAAAGGTAATCTGTATTTTCCACGAGACACTTTTAATGTAAATACAAATGTAAAATAAGTGATTTTTACACAAATGTGCTCACTTCATAGACCTGCGTGACCTATGCCGAGGTTATGCTTTTGACCAGGTACAGTTCTTCGTCACTGTTTTATAAGCTGTATTTACTGTACTGTGTGAACCTTGCGGTGTTTAAATGATCGATGTCCATTGCTAGATGAGGACATTATCTCTAGTTTTTGTACAGGGAACAGCGCTATCCACTTTGGCGGTGGGTAGGGCCCAGTTTGGAAAAGTTAGTTTCTTTCTCTTTTTACTTTTATCCGTCCACGTTCGCCGGGCACAATGATTCCGCCCACTGCCGGGGACGGGCGCGCAGAGCGCTTCTCAGTGCCTTCCTCCCCTCCCTCCACTCCCCCGTTTATTTTTCCTGCACCAGATTCACTTATTCAGCTTCTAAGACCTCATGCAGTTAATTGCACAAGCCGAAGAACGGACTCACAGACCACAGAACGTGTAAAGCGCGTAAGATGATCAGGCGAGGTCAGAGCGCACCTCTGGACGCTTCGCCCGCGCTGAGGCCCAGCGCGTGTGTCCCGCGCTGCCTTCTCCGGTTACCCTTTATCACACCTGTGCAAGGACAGCCACGTGCCTTTAGGCGTGTGTATCTGAGTTACCGCATGGAACACAGTGGTCTCAGGTGCACCCATTTTCCACAAATGACTCGACTCTACCCTTCTCCGCGGCAGAGCAGTACCCCATGGCGCACAGATGCCGCACCCCTTTAGCCCTCTCACCTGCTGACAGACGTCTGAACTGCTGCCAGGACTCGGCCTCTACGAACCGGGCAGCTACGAACAGGGACCTGCGTACATCCCTGTAGTGTGATGCCTTTATTCTGATCGCTGGCTTCCCTGACCCATTTCTGTCTTTGGCTTCCCACGTAGCTTCACTGTGGGGAAACAAACCCACTCAGCCCGAAAGAGCTCTGGGCACTGAAAAGGCCGGAGCCTCTCAAGACACTCCCCCTCCCCCTCCAGCTCGCGCTTCTGTGGTTCTGGGCTTCTGCCACCTGTTCCCACAGCACAGACAGACTCGCAGACTAGAGGCCGCCGTCCCCAGGGCCAGTGTGACCTAAAGGCTGCACAGAAAGCAGCGGAAGCCCCAGGTGTCTTCTCCACGACTCTTCACCGCTCAGGTCTTTATGGCCAGTTGGCAGTGACAGGGTCCTCCAAAGGGTCAAAACCTCGACCACAGGGCAGGCTGTGGCGCTACTGTGAGCTGAAGCTTCAGGAAACGCAGGAGGGAGGCTGGGCTGTGGGCACCCGTTCTCCCTCCGTTACGAGCCAGCTCGTCCTGGCCAACGAGTCCTCTCATCAGCACCCGGGGAGAGTGGGGATCGGGGCGGAGGCAGGCGCCTCAGGGTGACTGTGCACCGTGGGCAGCAGCGCCCCCTCCTTCAGGGGAGGACAGGGGTGCTCACCGGCAGAGTGTGGGTTTGCAGCAGCTGGGCTCACAGGGTGCCCGTCAGGGAGCCAGCACACAAGGGCTTGCTGGGCACAGACTCAGGGAGGTCAGTCAGAGGTGGCTGGAGCCGCAGCTGGACACTTTGCCTGAGCCTGTCACACAGCAAACTGGCTTCCAGGACGGGGACTGGCAGCCAGGGCTGTGAGAAGTGCGTCCACCGCAGGCTGGTCGGCCCAAGGGCATGGGGCCACAGGAAACCGACTGGCAAGGGCTATTTTCAGAGCAGGAGGACTGGCAGGTGGCCGCTGGCCGGCAGATGAAGGACACAGGAGAAGCTGGCTGGCAGTGACACACCTGGCAGGGAGTGTGCACCCAGCAAGTGGGTCTGCAGGAACAGAACACCAAAGTCCACGGCTGGCAGGGGACAGGTCGGCCCGGCTCAAAGACGTAGCAGAGGAGCGGGTGACATGTGGCACCGCAGCAGGGCTGGTCCTCACCACCTTGGCAGCTGCTGGGTTGGCACAGGCTAGCTGCAGAGAGAGCTGGTGGGCAGCACGCATCGGCACCGGGAGAGACATCTGGGCAGGACTTAGCCTCGTGGCAGACAGACTGGCCACACGCTGCCTGGCCTGGCCCCGGTGGGCACCCAGGTTCCTGGCAGGAGCTCCGCGGGCAGGAGCTGGCATCACAGCACTTTGACTCACCACCAGCAGAGTCCGAGCAGGGCGGTGGAGGGGAGGCCCCCGGCCCAGGAGAGTGACCAGCGCCTGATGGACAGCAGGCTGTGCTGGAGCCTATGGGCTGGCAAACGAAACCCACGCAGGATGTATCGGGGAGGTGGAGAGGTTGGCGGGAGATGGGGTCCCAGCCCCTCGGGACGTGGCTGGGCGCTTGATGGCTCCCTTGGCACGTGACCAGTTGCCACGTCCTGCTCTGGCAGGAACTGGGCAGGCAGATCGCATTTCGGACGCTGCCATCTCTTGGGCACACGGTGACAGCAGGTACAGCCGGTGGACCCGTGTCATTTCGAGGACAACAGCTGTTCACCATGAGGCGCGTGCTAGGCCTGCTGAGGGTTACAGACTCGGGGTGTCTGGGATCCAAAGATGGAAAGGTCGTCCTCCCAGAGGCCTTTATAGGCCCTGGCGGGGCTGGCGGCCCCGGGGGGCATATCTCCTGTTATTATTTCTGCCCATTCGCACGCCAGCCTCTGGTCAGGCTCCACTCAGGAAGGCGGCTGTGAGGCTGCAATTTCCCTCTGCAGAATCCGGCCTGGTGGGTGCCACTCCGGGTGAGCTGTCTCTTTTACAGGTTGTGCCCCAGCCCCGCTGAAGCAAGTGCTACCCCCTCATCAGGAGGCCTCCCCCAAGCCACGGCGCCCCACGCCCTTCCCTGCAATCAGGAAGTGAAGCTCTGAGGCTCCTGGGAGCCCCGGGATCCATCACAGGGAGCCGGGAAGCAGGCGGCGGAGCCCGAGGACACTGCAGTGTCTCCGCCTCTTTCTGGAACTGAAACTTTATTGATACGACAACCGGTAGCAACTGCAAGGGCGTCCACTCACTGCAGGGTTGCGGCCGATCGCGACCCCGGAATGAACTCGGTGAGTACAGTTGGCATCACCGTGCTGGAAGTGGCAAAAGCAGCTCGAGAGAGGTCTTTTCCCGGACTGTGCCCGGAATAAGGGATGCAAACCAGCCTGGCTCATCCTGAAGGCTCTGACATCAACGGCTCGTTAGACCCGGAACTGAGGAGGAGAGGGAAGGACTCCCACGGAGGAGACTGGGGCCGGCTGTCCAGGCCCTGGGCTGGGGAGCGTCCGCCCAGCGCCACCCTGTAATTATCAGCCCTGGCAGAGTCGGGGAGCCTTCTCCCGTGCTCAGCAGCGCACCTGAAGATGAGCTTTAATCGGGGAAGTTTTAAAGCTGAACATATTGAATGGAGGAGAATTAGAAGTCAGGCATGGCCCCCCTGTCTGTATTCCCAGCACTCTAGGGAGCTGAGGCCGGGACGTCACAAGTTTGAGCCCAACCTGGGCAATTTGGTAACTTTTTGAGATCTTACTTCAAAATAAAATATGTTTTAAATGGGCTGGGAACGTAGCTCATGCAAAGTGCCCTGGATTCATTCGGAAACCCTCAGAATCAGAGCAAAGAGGAGGATGAGGAGGAGGAGGAGGGTGAGGAAGAGGAGGAGGAAGAGGAGAGAGAAGAAGAACTTAAGAAAAAGTGTCCCCCAGGAAATTCAGGTTATCGGAAGTATGACTTCCATTTCCTGTTTCATCCCAACTTGGACCCCAAAGCCACTGGCTTCTTCCAGAACCATTTCCTTCTGATGAGGTACCCCACCAAGGCCAGGGGCTCCCCCAAACCCGGTGCCCTTGAAGTCTCTGCCCTGCACACAGCCCCTCTATGCCTTCATGTCAGCCCTGCATCAAGCCCGAGCACCTCTGTCTAGTACCCAAGGCCCACCTTGGGTAGAGCGTCACCTGCCCACTGTCCACAAGCTCCCTGTCCTCTAAGGTCACCTCCGCCCAAGCCACACTTGCTGAGCATTTTGCTCCTAAGCCCCACTCACTGGCGCAGTTGTCAGGCCCGGGGAGCTCTCCCTTCCCGGCCCATTACTGAGTAATCCAGCTTGTGCTGAAAGGTTCAACGACAGCCTCGGGTTCCCTAAGAATTGCTACTGGTCCCCCTACCCCGCACCTCGCTGCAGTCACAGACCCTGAGCTTAGCACAGAGACATGTAAGTGCCTCGTGGCCCGTGTGTCACCCTGCTAGGGAGCTCTCCAGACTGAGGACTGAGACTTTTGTCTTTTTATTCTTAGAGTCCAACCAAGTCCCTGGGTATTAGCGACCCTGGCGACCATGGCGCCAGTTATTGGAGACCCCTGCAGTGGGTTCCAGTGTCCTGTCCGGGTTATAGCGCGTGGCAGAAAAGGGAAAAGAAGAGCAAGAGACAGAGTGGAGGGTGCACAGCAGGGATCGGGGACCATCAGCTGCTCTCTAGGAACAGAAGGTCCTGAATCGCCAGTTCGCCCTATTTTATTAGCCACTGGGGAGGGGCGTCTTCCTGGAACAGCAGAGAGGCAGTGCTAGAGTGGGCGAGTTTAACACCATACAGGAATCAAGCCATGATCCACCCCACACGTGGGTGCTAATCTTACTGACTGAGAGGAAGGTGACTTTCTCATTTCAAAACCAGCCCACAGCACAGGCAGGATAAGGAGAGCCTAGGACAGATATGACGTCAATTCATAATTCCTGGTCCCCAGTGCCTGGCACCCATGTAACAACTATGTGATAATATCAGATGAGTGGACTGTGGCTGGATGGGTGGATGGATATGGGTGGGTAGGTATGTGAGTGGACGGACGGATGCGTGTGGATAAGAGTGGGTAGATGTGATGATAACTGAGTGGAAGGAAGTGTAGAAGTAGAGATGGAAGGATGGATGGATGGATGGATGGATGGGTGGGTGGATGTGACTGGATGAGAGTATATAGATCATGGATGCATGAGTGGATGGATGAGTATGGATGGCTAGGGGGGATGGATGGATGGATCTAGACATACGTATGAAGGATGGATGAGTGGGTGGCTAGGCAGATGGATATGGATAGATGGGTGGGTAGATGAGTGGGTGGATATGGTTGGAAATGAATGGACGAATATTGATGGATGGATAGATATGAAGAGATGGATATGGATGGATATGGGTAGCTATATGGATGGATGGATAATGGATGGATGGATGGATGGATGGATAATGGATGGATGGATGGAAATGAATAGAAGGATATGGGTGGATGGAGGGATAGGTATGGATGATGAATGGGTATAGATATGGATCTGGATAGATGCTGAGTGGGTATGTGGATGGACAGATGGATGGATGGATATGGGTGATGGATGGATGGCTGAGTGGATGGTATGTGGGTGTGTGGGTAGATGGATATGGATAGATGTGTGAGTGGCTGTGTGTGGGTGGATGAATGGGTGAATGAACGAGGGTGAATGGGTAGATAGGAATGGATGGATGGGTGACTAGAGAGGGAAAGTGGCTGGTAGGCAAAAGGTGAATGGAGCACAGGGAAAGGGCAGTCATCCAAGCCAGATACAGGGTGGGCAAACTTCCAGAGGAACCTGTGAACCCTGACCCTGCGGGTGAGAGGGCGCTACAGCAATAAGGATATGGGTGGATGGAGATGAATAGATAGATATAGAGGGATGGATTGTGGGTGGATGAATGGATGGATATGAGTGATAGATGCATGGATGGATGGGTGATGGATAGAGATAGATAAATATGGATGGATGGATGGATGGATCGATGGATCGATGGATCAATGGAGAGATTGATATGGATGGATGGGTGTTAGGATTAATATGATGGATGGATGCTTGGATGGGTGGATATATGGATTAATATAGATGGATAGATGGACGGATGGACAAATGGATGGGTGCACAGATGTATGCATGTATGGATGCTTGGATGGATGGGTGCGTGGATGCATGCTTGCATGGATGGGTGCACAGATGGATGCATGGGTGGATGCTTGGATGGATGGGTGAGTGGATGCATGCTTGCATGGATGGGTGCACAGATGGATGGATGCTTGGATGGATGGTGCATGGATGCATGCTTGCATGGATGGGTGCACAGGTGGATGCATGAATGGATGGGTGTGTGGATGCATGCTTTCATGGATGGGTGCACAGATGGATGCATGGATGGATGCTTGGATGGATGGGTGTGTGGATGCATGCTTGCATGGATAGGCACACAGATGGATGCATGGGTGGATGCTTGGATGG
>PVLA01014113.1:0-32647 GCA_004027455.1 Hydrochoerus hydrochaeris
CCACCAGCCGCCTAAGACAGGCACAGGACCAATTGCTGTCCTGCAGGCCCATGACGGGTAAGGCCTGGTTGGGTTCATGTGAAGAGTCCTTGACCTAAGACAGGTGCTGTCCTCACAGGGACTGCCGCTCCCATAAGTGATAAGGGAAACAATGTAGGGAGCGGCATGATAATCTCACACATCTTTTCCTCCTGCGGGCCTGCGGTGCGAGGGCTTGCATTTCCCCGGCTGACTAAATGACAAGATTGAGATGTTAATTGATACCTATTGCCCTGAGCCTGGGGCGCTTCCTGCTTGGAGTTGAGGTCAATTAAAACCTATTGTTTGGGATTGTCCCTGCCTGGCCCTGGGCCTGGGGCGTTTCCTGCTTGGGGCTGGGGGTTGCTGCCAGGGTTGGCAAATATATGTTCCAGCTTCTAAAAAATAAAAGCGGATTCAGATTCACTCACAGACTGGTGTGCAGTGTTTTCTGTCTCTCACTCGCCGACTCCCTGTCCACCTTTGGGAAACCCTAGCCCTGCCACAGCTGGACTCCGGCAACTTACAGTGATGCACAGCTACTTCTTCCCTCCTGCCATGAAATACGGTGGTGGCTGTGTCTAGACGTTGCCCTAAAGCCTCAGGCAGTCATGGGTGGGGCTTTTTCAGAGGTGGCTGGATGTAGCCTATGTGATGCTGAGATTAAGGGTGTGTGATCACTAAATCAGTCCTTGGGCTGGTGTGGCATAGTTCTGGATGTTAGTGCCACCTGCTGGGCAGGTAGCCAAGATAGAAAATAAAAGGGACAGAAAAGGCTGCTATTGGCACTTTCAGCTTCCTTGCTACTTCACTGCTTTGCTGCCCTTCTGTCTTCTGCCTGCCATGACTATTTCTCCTCTGCTATGCCCCTCTTCCCTGTCACCCTGCCTAGGAGTCAGCCCTCTATGAACTGAAACCTCTACAGACTGTGAGCTACAATAAACCTTTTCTTCTTTAACACTTTGTGTTTCGGGCATTTTGTCTCAGCAACAAGAAAAGTAACTAAGACAAATACATTATTTCTTTTTTTTTCTTTAATCAGTCAACTATCTTTTTTAAGGCTTCAAATAATTGCTTAAAATCTTATATTTTTACCCATAATATATTACCATTTCTGGTACTCTATTTCCAAAAGATATTTGTCTAGATATAGGATATTACTCTGACAGTTCTTTTCTTAACTTAGTTACTGTGTTGTTGCTGTCTCCTGCTTGTTTCCATTGAGAAATAAAACCTCATCTTTATCTTTGTTCCTTTTTTTACTTCTGCCTTACCATTTCTTATGTTTTAGGTCTGGCTGTTATGAATTATTTCAACTTCCTCATATATCCAAACATATTTTTATTTTACTTTAAATGTGTGAGCAATATTATTGAGTTACAATGTATGTACTATATAATTCACCTACTGAGAATGTACAATTCAATTTTTAAAAGCACTCTATTTGTGTATTATTGACATATAAAATTGATACACATTTAGTATATACCACTTGATGAATTTCAATA
Organism: Hydrochoerus hydrochaeris; assembly: GCA_004027455.1. Lineage (NCBI taxonomy): Eukaryota > Metazoa > Chordata > Mammalia > Rodentia > Hydrochaeridae > Hydrochoerus > Hydrochoerus hydrochaeris. The sequence continues at coordinate 1,527 of PVLA01014113.1, forward strand.
GTTTTTACAATCTCCAGAGGTTCAAACTCAAGACCTTGCACTTGCCAGGCAGGCACTTAGGCCGCTGAGCTAAAGCCCCAGCTCTTCTCCAGAGTTTTGTAACTATCACCACATCTAATTTCAGAGCATTTTATCACTCCAGAGCGAAACCCAGTACCCACTACAAGTTACTCTCTACTTTTTATGCCTCCACTTCAGCCTTGGCTACTGCCAGTTTACTTTTTGTCTCTATATATTTGTTTGTTTCACTTATATAAATAGAATCATTGATGTTTCATATATAAAAATAGAATCATATAATGTGACCTTTCTAATAGGCTTCTGTTTTCACTTAGCATAATGTTTCCAAGCTTCATTCTTACTGAATACCACTGCCTTGATATTTTTTTCATTGCCTTGATTTTTGAAAGAAATTTTTTTTTGGCTAGGTAGTCAGTTTTGATTGACAGTTTTTGCTTTCTGTGCTTTAAAAATATTGCTGCACTAATCCTCATGCTTGTATTATTTTCAACAAGAAATTGTTCTTCTCCTTATCTTACTTTTCTGTGCCTATGCGCCTTTTTCCTTCCAGTTGTGTTTAAGACTTGTTTCTTAATCAGTCTTGGACAATGCAAATGTGATATGCTTTGGAGTCTTAATGTTTCTTATATTTGGGCTTTACTAACTTCTTAGATGTGTTTATATTTTTCATCAGGTTTGGTAAAATTTCAGCCTTTATTTCTTCAAATACTTTTTCTATCTCTTCTTCCCATTCAGGGAATATATATATTCTTTTTTTTTTTTTGTACCAAGGATTGAACTCACAGCCTCATGCTTGCGGGGTAGGCACTTATGCTGCTGAGCTAAACCCCTGCCTCCCCCACCACTTATATATGTATTAACATGAAGTTATCTCTTAGCTCACTGACACTTTGTTCATTTTTAAAAATGATCTTTTTCCTCTGTATTTTCTTCTGGATGGTTTCTACTCCTGTCTTTAAATTCACTAATTCTTTTTCTTCTACACTGTCCAGTCTGTCATCAATCCAAATCAATATGCTTTTCATCTCATGCATTGTTGTCTTCATCTTTAGAAGTTTAATTTAGGTCTTTTTCTCAAAAAAACCTTTTAACTTTGTAAACACACAGAATATAGTCAGAAAACCTGTTTTAATATCCTTGTTTGTTAATTCTAACATCTGCATCAATTCTGAATTTGTTTCATTTGATTGATTTTTCTTTTCCTCATGATGGGTCATATTTTCCTCCTTTTTACATGCCTGGAAATTTTTTTATGATGCCAGACATTGTGAATTTTACCTTATTGGGTAAGATATATTTTTGCATTCCTATATAAATGCTAGAGCTTATTTAGAATGTGGCTGTGCTTTGGGGACATTTTAACCCTTTCCAATTTTGCTTTTAAGACTGTAGGAAAAATGTGCTCATTTTCCTAAAATTAACACATTCCCTACCACTGAGGGAGACTTTTCCAAAATCCTTCATGCCTTGTAACTCTGGAAGTTTCCAGTCTTGCTGATGAAAACAGGCTGCACTGTTGGTTCTGCCTCTTTTTATTCTCTTCAGTGGTGTCACCTCCTTCACCACACCCCATACCCCACTGAATCCTTGAAGGGTCCTTTGAAAATCTCTAGGGTGTACTCTCTGGTTTTTTGCCTGGTGGATTCTGCACCCTTCAATTTCCCAGCTTTCTTAACTCAGGAAATCTGCCACATTCTGACCAGTTTCCTTCTGCCTCCACCATGCCATAGAAACTCTTGAGAGGTCAGTCAGGACAGCCTGCTTCTCATTTTTCAGGAAACATTCTTCTTTGTTGCCTGACTTCTGTTGTCTTGTATACTGTTGTCTGCTGTATTTTGCCTTTTACTGTTGTTGTTCTAAGCAGGAAGGTCTCTGTTACTCGCTCTGGGCCAGAAGCAGGAGTGCATTACAATGAAAGCAGCCAATTAGAATTGCAGATCCCCAGATACCAAATTTGGGGAAGCTCAGTTGAAGAAATGTTATTCAATAAGAAAAAGGGAAGTAACAAAATTTACAAATGAATTAATGATTTGAACATAAATTTCTCCAAAGAAGGCAGATAAATGGTCATCAGCACATGAAAAGATACTCAAAATTGGTAGGAAAATCAAATAAAAATATTGAGGTGCCACTTCACACACAGTGGGATGGCTACAATCAAAAGACTGAGAATGACAAGTGTTTCTCAACAGAGAAACAAGAGTGTTCAAACACTGCTGGTGTGAATGTAAAATACTATAGCTACTTTGGAACACAAGTGTGGAAATTCCTCAAAAGTTAATGTAGAGTTATCTACTCCTAGGTAGAGAGAGGAATACAGATTTATACATGAAATCCACAGCAGTGTTATTCAAAATAGCCAAAAAGTGAAAACAACATTCCTGTCCATAACTGACAAACGGATAAATAAAATATTATATATTACACAGTGGTGGTTTGCTTGACAATCAAAAGAAATGAAGTACTGATATATGCTACAACATCAATCAATCTTGAGAACATTAGGCTAAACGAATAAAAGGGCCAAAAAGAGCCACAAGTGGTATGACTCCATTTATGGAAAATGTTCAGAACAGGCATAGAAAAAGAAACAGAACAGGCATAGAAAAAGAAGTAGATTAGTGGTTGTCCGGGGATGGGGAAGTTGGGAGAGGAGAATGGGGGGGAGCTGCTAATAGGTATGGATATCTTACTAAGTTTATGAAATGTTCTAAAATGGATTGTGGTGATGGTTGCAAAACTGAATATATTAAAACTCTACTAAAAATTGTTGAAATGTATACTTTAAATGGGAAAGTTGCTGGGCATGGTGATGCATAATCATAGCACTTGGGAAGCTGAGGTAGGAGAATTGCTGTTAGTTCAAGGCCAGTCTGGGATTCATTATGAGTTCAAGTACAGCTTGGTTTACATAGTGAGACCCTTGAAAGGTTCTTGCCCTAGTATAAATTACTGTACAATTATGGCAGTGTCTAACATGGTGGAAGGCCAAAGTGGAAATACTTACCACTTCCTCCTTCTTCTTCAGCCCTAATTGCAACTCCCTTTCCTGTTTGCAGGCAAAGAGAATTCCAATCAGTTCCTCACATGTCATCAATATCCACTCCATGTGCCACTTCTGATCAGAGGTCATATATCCTTCTGCCTCTCTGTATCTGGTTGAAGGAGACAGCCCAACCACCATGGGTTGTGTGTTCCTTTCCATGTCCTTAATAAACTTGTTCTTATCTTTTTGTACTTTTTACTTCTCTATTGCACCAGAAAACTCTAACAACCCTGTCTCAAAAAGCCAGAAAAAAAAAAGGTCCATTAAAAGTCAAGGTGACACCGTCATACACGAACTTTATTTTATTTATTTATTTTCAGACAGGAATTTTAGAAACCTCACACAGACTGCAATATAAAAACTGGTTTAGAGGGTAGAAGAATTAGAGGCCAAGAGATCAGTTAAAGCAATTACAATAATTATCATTGTTGTCTTAGTCACCTGGCAATTCCCTTACTACTTCCCAGTGAGGTTAAATTTCAATTCAGGAAGCCTTGGTGTAGGGATACACACAATGGATATCAGAACAAGCATGGAAAGTCCTCTTCAGTCTGGGCCACAGAATCCTCATAGTGAAGGAAGCCCATGTCTCTCCTCAGGTGTCAGGACCCAGAAATTGTGCAGCTGGAACTCACTGCTGAGACCCTCAGCAGGGGGTGGGTGGACAAACTCTTCCTTCCCAGATAGCCGGGCTTGAACACTGCATTCCTCATCCAGTCTTTAAACCAAGCTTTGTGCATCCTCCTGTAAGGTTAGCAGTTAACACAGAGGATCCTGGACACTCAGATCTTGGTCCCACCAAATGCTTGAGTCCTTGACCTTGGCTGTTCCTTGAGTTCACTTCTACTTCATCTCAGTGCCAACTTGCTTTCTAACTTAGCTTTGACCCAGCTCTTGTTCTTGCCTGATGACTTGCTCCTTGCTTTTGTATTATCCCAAACTGATAGAACTGATAGCTACTGTGAGTTGTGGTTATTTGTGCACACATTTTTTTTTGGTACTGGGGATAGAATCATGACCTTGTGTTTGCCAGGTAGGAGCTTATGCTGCTGAGCTAAACCCTTGGAATTGTGGACACATCTTATTTATCTTGCTGCACTACAGCTTCTTCTTCCTTTTTTTCTGTACGGGAATCAAACTCAGGATGACTACAGCGTCTTGTTCACTGCTGCTTCCTGGTTTAGCCTTGTCCATTTCTGATTTCAAAAATGCAGCTTGGAGACAGGCTCTCAGCTTTACCTGCCACTTGCTGTTATGACTCCAAACCCATTCCTCCCTTCCAGGAACCCAAGTAGGCAGAGCCTCATGCGATCGCGCGATAGCCTCCTCAGTAGTCAATTGCCCTTGGCATCCATCACAGCCTCCTGGATCCCCCAACTTCCATTCAAATCTCTTCTTTCTCAGAGTTGTCTCCCGGGAGAAATGTTTTTCATAAGTCTTAGTGAAGATGCCTCAGCGATGTCTTCTAAAATCTCATGTTTGCTCTTAGCAATGCATGGTTTGCAAGCACTGCTTTCTCTCTTAGAAAATACAGTTCCCCAGGTAACACTGATGAACACACTTACTTGAAATGATTATCCTGCCTGCAGCAAGCCATCTTTACAAAAAATGGCTCCATAATATTTCCCATTCCACAGCTTCTGCCAGAACCCTGCCACACACACCCCAAGAGGCAGAGTCTGTCCCCTCTCCTTGAAACTGGGCAGGCTTTATAACACAGGCAAGGTCATACTGGGGCCCAGTGAGACAAGGTTTCAGAGGCCAAGCCCACTTCCTCTTTGCTGTCTCTTGGGACACTTGCCCTTGTAACCCAGCTGGTACGCTGAGAGTTCAGGCCTCATGGGGAGGAGCTCTGTAGGGGCTCCCGCTAACAGCCTGTGATGGTTTAGATCAAGAGTGTCTCCAGCACTCTCATACACTCAGAGGCAGGGCTTTCCAAAGGTGATTGAGTTATATGGTACTACTGTTGACTTCTTGTTAGGAGGTTGGGCGTGGTTAGAGGTGAGTCACTGGGGGTGTGACCTGGAAATTATGTCCTCCCTTGCTCCTCCCTGTTCTCTCTGCTTCCTGCAGTGACATGAGCAGCTTTTCTCTGCTAAACTCTGCTGCCATGCTGTTCAAGTGTTTAAGCCTGCCTGACATGGACTGACACTTCTGAACTATAAACCAAAATAAACCTCTCTTCCTTTAAAATGTGAACATCAGGTATTTTATCCCAGTGATAAGGAAAGTGATTAAGACAGAACCCCAGCTGGCAACCAGCCTCAGCCTCTAGCCATGGAAGCAAGGATTTCTTCCTGTGACTGAAGTCACAGGAGTACTTCCTAAATACTATGCAGCTGAGTTCAGTAAACCCCGAGAACTGTGAGAGACAAAAATGTTGGCCATGTTGGAACTTGGGGTGTTGGGAAAACAAGCAGCCAGCTCACCACTCAGGTAAGCAGCTGTGGGCCTGCCGGTGTGCAGGCTAAGAATCAAACATCCCCCACACCTCCATTAGCAAGTGGGAGGTCTGACTATCTCTTGGGAGGATGAATGTATGCAGTGTGGCAGGTAAGGGGGATTTCCTTCTACCATCTCTTTGAAGGCAAATATTTTTATCACTGTTTTGCTCAGTTCTGATTAATGGTACTGCTCTAATCAATATTCTGTTTTTATAAGTTCAGTATTTCATTCCATTTTGCACTACATGATTGAAAGAACAGCTATTGTGAAGAGAATGGCATGTACTATTGTGCCTATTGCTGTTGCCCTGGGGACCTGCTGTGAGGTTCTGTGCCAATTTCACTGCACTGTCTCAGATGGCTTTGTTCTGTCTTGTTGTGCTGTATTTTGCTACCTTCAAAAAAAAAAAAAAAAAGATAACAAAGTAACAAAATACCCCCCAAAAACTCCCAGCTTCACCAAAGCTGATCCATGGGGCATGGATGAGGAGAAACTCAAAAAGCAACAGAATTATATAAGGTGATTAAAAAGTAAATAACAACAACAAAACAGATCAGTAAGGTACTGAGCAAGCTGAAACATGATATAACTAAATAGATAATGGACTTAAAAAGCAAAAGGAGGAAAAGAACGTGTTCTAAAGGATATAACTGCATGTGTGTGTAGGATTGATAACCGTGTTGCTAAGTTTTTAATGGATCATTGAACAGAACTGTTTGCGACCTCACTGTATGAATGTCCACTTTGTATGCTTTAATTTTGTAACTTAAACAACTATGTCTAAGAAAACAATATGTAATTTATCAACTAGTGATTTCTTATTGTTTATTTTTTTCTGAAATTCTGTATTGTTTCTACCTTTTTCTGTTTTGCTTTTTTTTTCTTTAAATAAAATTTAAAAAAATAAATGACTCTTGTTTTAAGTGGTGAGGTTGAGCATGGTTTGTTATATAGCAATGAATAAACAAAACACTGCCCATCTCCTAACCATTGAGTGAGTGTATGTGTGTGTTGCACATACATGTGCTCTTGTTAAGGCTCAAACCCAGGCTTCATGTGTGCTAGGCAAGCACTCTACCTCTGAGCTACACTTCCGGGCCCTCTAACCATCCTTTTAGTCCAGCTCCTTAGCCTGTCACCTCTCCTAGAAGCCTTGGGAGGATCCCTGCAGCACAGTTCTTAACTGCTATGCCCAGATTCTGCCAGTGTCTGACCCCGACTCCCTTCGAATCCAGATTCATATCTTTCCAACACCTATCCCAGTGCCTGGCACAGACTGAGTTCTCAGAATGGGTTTTCTGTGCAGGTAGTTGATGAGGAAAGAGTTTTGGAAACTCTTTGCTAGTGGAGAGAAGAGGATTCTGAGGTAGTAAACATAGGTTCCACTATCGTCAGTGGCCTTTTCTCTGGCCATGTCCCAGGGTGTATTTTCATTCTCTTTGCGGGACCTAGGATATGCATAATTTGAGTCCAAAGAATCTAAGTATCGAGAGATCCTGGTCAAAGAACAGCTGGCCTCTGCGGGGTTTTCTTACAGGGACTGAGTGTAGTTCACTCCGACTGCTGAGTGATGTCTTGCAAATTCACCAGCAGGTGGCAACCTTACCCATGGTTGTTTGGGTACTATGGATTTGTTTGTGTACCTATTTATAAAATAAAAACTAAGCGCCTACTACTTGTGAAGCACCCTGTGAACTCCAAAAGAGAGCCAGCTGCAATTCCTAATTTCTGAGACCTGCCAGTCCAGTAAACTCCAGGTATCCTGACTTTGTCTTTTGGGAGCAGTTCTCCAAATGATATCTAATCTTTTTTACTTCTTCTTCCTCCTCCTCTTCTTCTTTTTCTCTTTTGTTGTTGTTGTTGTTCTCTTTTTGAGACAAGGTTTCACTGTGCAGTTCAGGCTGACCTTGAGTCCGGGCTGGCTTCAAACTCTCAGCAATCCTCCTGCCTCAGACTCCCTAGTGTCAGGATTATAGGCATGTGCCACCGTGCCCAGCCTCCAATCCTTTCTTCTATCTCAGAGTGCAAGTCTATGCAGTATAAATATATGGTCCCCTAATGGGACCGAGGTGCCTGGGTTTTGCTTGGTTATTTCCAAACCACTTCACTGTTTCAAGCAGATTAGTGGATCATGAAGTGGCTTGAGCAGTGGCAGTGAAGGGTCCTAGACCCGGAGACTGGGAGGACTGAGACTTTAAAACAGGAAGGAAACAAACTGATTAGGAGCAAAGGAGAGCCGGAGTGACTAAGCCTAGGCCTTTCAGGAAAGTCCTCTGGAGTCCCAGCCAAGCCCTGTGGCCACTCACCTCCCTAAGACTAGGTCAGGCTCAGAAGGGTGTGACCATGCTCACCAATGCTGATTCCCTGTCCCCTGCTCCTGCCCTGACCTCTAGGAACTCTCCCCTCCCTCCACGCCCTCTGCGTCCTCCGCCACCCCGACTGTGAGAGCACCCACAGTCTTGCCTATTTTAGACACATGCAGTAGAAGAAACGGGAGGGCAGTGGCCCTACATAGCGGTCAAGTCGAAAGGCTGAGGGGAGGAAACAGGAAGTGGTCATTTAAAAAGCTATCCAGGCTGTTTCACAATATCCTTGAGCCCCAGCCCTGAACCACTCTTATGAGTTTCTGAATCACCTTTCAAGCTCCCCTTGGAACATTCTTTCTGCTTCCCAGTGTAAACTTTGGCTTAACACTGGAACATATTTGTCTGGTCAGGAGCTCCCTGTGGTATCCAATTTGTGCCTTTCCACATGGATTTTCCTTTGGCTTTTTTTTTTTTTTTTTGCTCCTGGTATTTGATTTTTATGACAGTAACACACTGCTTTTTCTGGCTCTCCTTTTGGCTATAGCTATGGTTTGGATCTTGGTTGATCTTCAAAGGTTTGTGTGCTGGAAGCTTGGTGACTGATACCACCATACTGCAAGAAGGGGGAACTTTGAAGGTGGGGTCGGGCAGGAGGTGCTTGGGTCGTGACTGCTTTCATAAAGGGGTTACTGCTCGTGTTCTAGGGTGGGTGCAATCTCACAGCAGCAGAATAGGTTGTTATAAAAGAGTGAGCCTGACCCTTCTGCCTCTTTTGCTTCCTCTCCTCAGTGTGTGACTTTTCTCTCAGGCAGTAGCCTGCCATATGAGACTGTCTGCCACGAGGTTCTCTCCAGAACCTGATGTTGGTGCCATGTTCTTGGACATCTAGAACTGTGAGCTAAATAAACCTCTTTCCTTTAAAAGCACTCAGTCTCCTGTATTTTGCTGTAACAATGGAAAATAAACTACAATAGTTACCAAGCTCATTTTTCCAATAAACCTGACAGATTCTGGCATCTTCCTTGAAAAATATGAATGCAGAGATTGAGAGAATTCTGGTCAGGAATGCTGGGCTACATTCCACAAACTCACCTTTGACTTGTCTTGTCCTAATTTTATTACAGTGAACAGTGCCAGAGCCAGGAAGAATCTTAAATTATCACCTCTGGAGTAGCTTGGACCATTCGAATTTCTAGGGGACCCACAGTGGCCTGCAAGGATGCTCCATTGTAAGCACAACACATTTTCCAAAAACCTCCATTTCTCTTAACATTAACCAATTACATTGCTGTATGGGAAGGAAAACACAAAATCCCAGTAGACCTTTATAATAAAACATAAGACTTTGCAGATCTGACAGAGGACTGATTCTGCCAACATTGTGGGTTCTTTGTGAGGGGCACATGTTCCCCTCTTTTCTGCCTCAGTACCTCAGTGGAAACTTTTGAGAACCCTGAGGTGGGCCAGACTCTTGCTTCATGTCTGAGGAGAGGTGAGGTCTAGAGCGTGGTCGCACAGCCACTGTATTTATTACTGCCATACACTTTAGTTTCCTCACAAGGAAAAATAGGCCTGGTTTCTTGGTAGCATGTGACAGAGCAGGACATGGCCTGCAGAGCAACATGTTTTATTGTGACTACCGCTACACATACTTCCCATGACTATGTGTGAGAAAGACACAATGGAGTGGTGGGAAACGTAAGAGAATTCCATCCAGAAATGGAAAGACCTGGAGCTGCATTTCAACAAGATGCCTCCTACTCTGTTTCTCTGTTTCTCCTCCAGTATGGGCAATGATCCCATCTCCAGCCAATCCCCCTGGGTCCTCCTTGCCCTGGTGTGATGCCAGCATCCCCTATGGGTGGCCCTTCCATGATGCAAGTAGGACCTGCTCCTGGAATGAGGCAACTCATGGGAGACCACATGCCAGCAATGCCTGGGTCGCCAATAATGCAACCTCCCACTCAGTCCATGATGGTGCCCACTCGGCTAGGCATGACTCTACCAGACAGGTAAAACCGGCAGGGCGGCCTCTTTATATCAGATTTCTATTATTTCTTCTACTTTACCAGGTGATCATGGTGCTGTGACTGTTTTCTAACAGCATGAAAAGGAAGACTTGCCTCCCTTTCTTATCAAAAAGAGAATAGTTTTGAAGGGAGAAGTGAGATTTTAAAAAAGTGCAGAAAGTATATTTCCATTTGTGTTATGAAATGTGAATAAAATTGTCAGCTCTTTTAGCTAAAAAAAAGAAAAAGTCCTTACCTCATTCAGTGACTGTAAAGAATAAGGGAAACAGTTCTGTAAAGTGTCTGACAGGTAGTAAGAACTCAATGATTATTCCTTATTGCTAATAGTATTTTAATTATCAACAGCAGAGCTGAGATGCAAACTACAAGTAAGTGCTAGATGTTTCATAGCACTATTGCATCTGTTGATCTCAGGGAACTTACTTTTCTTTGGGGTCTGTTTCATCTATGAAATGCCTTTGAGTACTCCGCAGGAAGTATGAAAGGCAAGAGTGTCTGGCCTGCACAATGAGTTCTTTACTTTTGGACCCATCATATACCCTAAACTTATTTCTTTGGATCTATAGAATAAATTGGGGGGCCAAGCCACACATTTTCTGGGGCTTAGTGCTAAAGGTATGAATACCACTGTAGGAAAGCATACTAATGCTTTAATTCACCAGCCCTTCTCTTTCTTGTCCTTCCATTCATTTTCTTCCCCAGGTACCTGCTCACTTCCTAGGTGTTATGACTTGTGTCTAGGTGTCCCCCACCAAAAGTCTCATGTGGTCATTGGTGGGGTTTTTTCAGTGGTGGTTGAATCTAGAGTGTGTGACATTGGGATGGATTCAGGATACAAAGCTAAGATCAAGGGCATCAGGATTAATGTGTGAATATTACTCCACCCTAAGTAGCCTAGATAAAATATAAGAGTTAAAAAGAGTTGTGGTCAGTACTTTCTTACTTTTCTACCTTCTGCCAGCCCTGACCTGTTTCTTCTCTGTGATGCCCCTCTGCCATGCCACCCTGCTCTGGAGCCAGCTGATTGTGGACTGAAACCTTTACAAACTGTGAGCTAAATAAACCTTTCCTCTTTTAACTTTGGGTGTCAAGTGTTTTGTCTCAGCAATGAGAAAAATAACTAAAACACTAGATCATCCCTAGCATGCTACAAGAATAAGGCTTAGTTTGCATATATCTTGGCTCCCTGTAACCCCAAACTTTCTCTTCTTTGGCCCCATGTCATGGGTGTTATCTCAACATCTCAGATCTTTATTTCTCAGTTTCCTTTGTGGGCTCTCAACCATCCTCAAATATTAACATCCCTTAGGGTTTTAAGCCTGCTTCTCTTCCCAAGCTCCCTCTCCATGGCAGACTTCAAATCTCTGTCTCCAACCCTGGTCCCTTGTTGCTATCCGGGCACAACTGCATGCTGGGCTGCTTTACTTGGGTTTTCCATAAGCATCTGGAATCCAGTGGAACAGAATTCATCATTGTTAGAAAAAAGAAAGAAAAGACATAGGTAAGAGCTTAACAGGACTGGTTTATTCCAGAACAAACCTGAGAAGGGATGCTCTGGCACTTAGATAAGACTAGTAACTCTCATACTCTTATAGGGTCAAGGGAATTTTTTTTAAAAAAGGTCAAAATGGTAATTTTGGGGGGATATCAGGAATCGAACTCAGGACCCTTTATCAGGCAGGCACTTGTGAGGCTGAGCTATATCCACAGCCCAAAATGGGAATTTTGAAGGGAAGAGTGTAGTGGAATGGAGTTGTGGCTCCCTGTCAGGCACAGGGCATGAAAAAGGACAGGGAGTGGGGGTTGCCTGTCAGGAGTAGGGCTGGAGAACGATGGAGTGGTGGGGTGTAGCTGTGCTTCGTAGGCCTTATTAACCCATGAGTATGCATCTCTAGCAGGTGTCAAAGTACAGTGAGATGGAAGAGGTTTAAAGTGGTCTCTGGTTAGTCTCTGGTCAGACTCTTTCTTCCATCATCTCCCTCTGCTCCTTGACTTGTCTCAGGTTACCCATCTTAGAGAGTTTTCCAACCCAGAAACCAGAAGCCACCCCTGCCTTTCTGCCACCTTCTGCACCCCATCTGCAGAAGCTAACTGCTTCTCTATCCTGGCGGATTCTGCCTCCTCAGTACTCTCCAAATTATGACTTGTTCCCTCCAACTTCCCACAGCTACTGCTGGCCATCATCTCTCTCTTAGCCAGCTGCAATAATCTCCTGATGCTACCCTCGACCTTTTTCACCGTTCTTCTGATCTAGTCTTGTAAGGAGTCACAGTCATGTCCTAAAAGGGGTTTTAAAGTGACTATGCCATTTCTGTTTAAAAGCCTTCAATATTCCCACAACCCTCGGGAAAGTCCACTCCCTTCACACGGTTTATAACAGCTGCTGTATTTTTCTAGTCCCTCTCTACCTGTCAGCCCCATTTTTTATGGAACTCTGTATTTGCATCCTAAGTGTCAGCTCTGCTTATGAACTTGCAGTTCCTTGGTAGACAATGGTGTTCTAAGAACTTGCCCTCTGGCCAGGGATGCAGCTCAGCAGCACAGCACCTGCCTGACAAGCCAGAGGCCCTGGGTTTTATTTCCCAGTACAAAAAAAAAGTCACCCATCTTCCCTGGTGGGAAGAGTGAGTTCCTTGACTTCCCTGGGTGGCCAGTGACAACAATTTGCCTTTTCCCCTTACTTCCTAGCCAACTGTGTATCATCTCTCCTTACCGTTTGCCTTCCCCCAGGCAAAAAGAACAAAGCATCCATTCTTTGACTACTTAGTGTCCTTGATATCACTTCCTTCACACTCGTGAAAGACTCTGGGGCCTTGATAATGGTACACAGATTAGATTGCAGACATCTTCAGGTCAGGATCCAAATCATATTCTTCCCAGTATTCCCAGCAACTATAGTACATGACCAGCACAGAGTAGGTACTCAGTGAATGTCTGCTACATGAATGGATAGATGGGCAGAAGGGTAGACAGATGCATGGGTAGATATGTGAGAAACCTCTGGTCCAACATCGATCTATAAACTCTCTGTGATGATGGGCGGAGATAAGCCGGCCATAGTCCCTCATCTTCCCTCTGCCTTACACTCAGACTCTACTTACCTTGGGGCGATGGGAAGAAGAAAGACTTCCCAGCATGAGATGTGACATCAGGATGTTGATAGGGGAGGAAAGAGAGGAGAAAATGCCAGAGAACTTAACAGAAATTGGAAGTGGGAGGGCAGGAGCCCTACTGCCCCCCTATAACATGTGCTACTCTACCCCCAGGAGCCAGTGAGCAGCAGCCCAAAGGCACTGAGTGGAATTTGCAGAGAGGAGAGGAGGGCGGTATACTGAAAAATGTCCCCAGCTGTCTTCTTTTAAAATCCCCAACAGAGAATGTCTTGGTGGCAAGCCCTGACTCACTGTCTCCGCAGATGTGGGTGCTGCTGGTGGGGTAGACCAGTCTGGGCACAGTTAGATATCTACGGAGCCAAAGTATCTCTGTGAAGATAAAATTTGGGCATGTGCGACATCCCATCTATGGATCATATTTACCAGTCTTGTTGTGATTTCCACACAAAGCTCATGCCATTTGTTTGCATGGTGGGTAACCCCAGCATCATTTTTACCTCAGCTCAGTCCCAAAATGCTCATTCTCTGCAAATGGGTCACCTAAAACCAAGCCTATAGGGTGGCAGCATGCAGGGAGGGCAATAGAAGCAAAAGTTGTGAGGTTCTGGGAAAACATCAGCGAGGGCAAGCCAGGTTTGTCTTCCTTTATCTCCTAGCTAGCCTAGATAGCTGCTGAGACACTTGCACTGACACAGTCTCTGGATGGACAAGCAGGGTGACCATGTATGCATACGTCTGGGCTGCCTGAGACAGTTGTGCTGCCTTAGTGTAGCTGTGGGTTATCACTGCATGACTCACTACCAAAACCATTCCCTTCCAATGACACACTGTACAGTCATTCTCTTTACAAGGTGCTCTACAATCCGCTGGGAGAAATCCACATGCGACTCCATTATTGCTTTCCTTTTCCTGGACTGTCTCTAAGAACATTTCACAGAACAGATTGGTGTTCCCTCTGCAGGGAACTCAGTCAGCAGACCCACAACTCCAGACAGGACAACCCCAGACCAAAGAAGGTAATGCAGGCATTTGCCTTTCTGTAAGGAAATACAGTGAAACAGTAACATAAAGAACTACAAACAAGTATGCCTGTAAGCATAGTGCTCAGGAGGCTGAGGCAGAAGTGTAGCAAGTTTGAGGCCATCCTGGGCAATGCAGTGAGACCCTGCCTTAAAACACCTGGCACAGCCAAATCCTATAAACTAGAAGGGAGGGCTGTGTCTCCATGATTCTTCCTTGGTCCTCCTATTCCTGGGAACAGTTCTCTTGGAAATTCTTCAAGTTCTTTCAAAAACAAATCCACCAGTTCAAAACAAAAGGTGATGCTCCTTGCTTGGAGCAGGCCAGGACCCCAGAGGAAATGGTTCCTTTGTGGAAAGCCTGGCTTTGCTCCCCCACCAGGACCTTCTGTGTGCTAGGCCCCTGGGAAGCCGTTCTGGTCTTCAGCACTGGGTTTCTGGGCAGGGCTTTCCTCTGGTCCAGCAGCAGCTCTGCCCTGTGCCAGCTTTTGTGTCCCCTTCCTTGCAGGAAGGGCTGTGAACCTGGTGAGGGCATGTGGTGGGCATAGTTGTGGCTCACTGCCCCAGGGGCAGCTTTCAGTGACCTGGACCTGTGTGTCTTATTGAAAGTTAAGGCCCTTAGAAAAGTTTCCTTTCAAAACTGCTTCCTTGGGATAGCAAGCGCTGTTGAAGGAAGGAGTCCACGTTTATGGTCTATCACATGCTGGGTGCTGTCAACAGTTTGGTTTACTGCTCCTACCCCACCTGCAATGCACCACAGCACCCCTATGGCTTATGGTCCTTTTAGATAAACCTGAAGCGGAGAGCAGGTGGAATGGGGAATTGGGGAGGAGACTTGGGCCTCCTAAGGCCTGTTTTTTTTCTTTCTGGCAACCAAGATATGTCCTTTACATTCACCACTGGCCCTGTACAATGGAACTTTAATAGTTAGATTTTGTTTTTCCTTTGGAGACAAGTGGCTTCTCCAAATGTCCTCAGCCCCGGGGCACTGCTGGCTACTCCCACCTCTCAACTGAGAGGGGAACAGAATCTGCAGGTGTCAGGCACCAGAAGGTCAAGTCTAGTTTCACTCCCTTGAGCAAGAGAGGGAAAGGCCCATTTGGGGACAGGATGGAGCAAGCCTGCAGTGCTTATGATCTCATTGTATTCTCTACCCACTGTGCCTTGCCATAAAAAACCCTAACACACCTGTACCTCGGGAGATGGTGTTTTGAAGGAAATAGACCTTAGATTTCCTTGGAGCTAGCTTTGAATAAATTCTTTTCATTTTTTACCAGGATAAACGTTCTCCTCTGATTTCGTCCCTGGAGAGCAAACTAACCTGAGCTATGAACCTAAATGATTGTAAAACCAGGACACGTAAATTTGGGTTCTTAGGGGCCCCATTTTATCAAGGGTCTGAGGTCTCAGGTTACAACTCTGCCTTTCGGTCAGGCCCCTAGGGAAGCCCCCACGGGGTGGCTGCCGCTCCGGGGAGCACAGTGGGACCGCAAAGCGCCTGCCTTCCGGCATCTCTCACTCCTCCACCCCACCCCACCCCCGCTCCCCGCCCCCGGCCGGCCCGGGAGCCTGGGTCCTGGGGGGAGCCACGCCGCGGGGCTTCGTCCCGTGACATCAGCCCGGCCTGTCGTGGTGCAGTGTGCAAAGCCTACTGGTTGGTGTGGCTTGGGACACGCCTTCCGGGAGCGGAACAAAACGGCGCGCAGGCAGGGCGCACCCCAGCCACCGCTTCCGACAGCGTCTGTCCCGCGCGCCGCCGCCCAGCAGCTGCCAGGTGAGTGCACCCGGGGCCACGCGCCCCAGTCTGAGCGTCCTCCGGCAAGGTCCCCAGCGCCTGCCCGCGGCTAAGCCACACCCAGCGCCTTCTGGTCTTTTCTACCCCACCGCGGCCCTGGCGGCTGCGAGCAAAGTTTAGAGCAAAAGTGACACGAGCCAGGAGGCCTTCGGGAGCAAGGAATTGTGAGAAATGCCCGCAGTTAACCTGGGCGGTGCTTCTCTTTCCGGGGAGGCACTGGGTCCCTCCCCACTCCGGGGCTTCCTGGACACAGTTGGCTTCCGCGTGTGACTGACCCAGGGTGAGCCAGCACTCCCCACAGCCTGCAGGTCGGACAGAACAATTGGCGATTCTGCCCGCCACTGATGCTCATTGTATGGCAGAGGGATGAGGGCATCCGTGCCACCCCCTCCCTCACCCTCCTCCTTGGGGAGAAAGTGCCCGCGGGTGCATCTGGCTTGGTAGGCTTAGTGGGGCATCTGTGGCCCTGAAAGCAGGTGTGTTTTCCTTCTTCCCAAAGACAGGAAGCTGCATGGTTTCACCTCCCCCACCCAGCGCTAGGTGGGGACCAATGACTGAAACTGTGGGAGCCTGCAATGTTCTGTGGCCTCAGTCCCAAAAAACAGGGAAGCAAGAACGAGGCTGATACTGAACACCTTTAAACAAATTGCAGTATTTCGGGCACTTTAAAGCAAGTTGCTATATGCTACCCAACAAGCAGCCCACTGAGGGAGATATTTTATCTAGTGGCACAGGCCTCAGTGTATTCTGTGCCCTTCTGGTCCTTGGGTTATGATCTAACCAGGTTTGGGTCTAGACTGGAGCCATGGTGTGAGCTCAGGCCCTCCCTAAGGTGCTGGACTCCAGTACCCACCCTCTGCTCCCTGGAATGAATGCTAAAAGGCCACTGCCTTGGGATGCTGTCACAGTGGCACCAAGGAAGCCTGCTGGGCTCTGATAGGACATTCATCATGAAGAAGTAGCTGAAAATCTTGATGTCAGGCAGACTCTTGGATTTGCCACTTAATACACATGTGACCATGGACAAGTGACAACTTCTCATTGTCTCAGTTTCTTTTGGGGCTGGTCCTCAGCTCCGGTGGTATTCAGGGCTTCCAACAGAAGTACTCAGGTACAGCTTTCTGTTGTCCTCCCTCCCAGAAGCTAAGCTACCTCTCAGTCATCCCAGAGGCTGGTAGCATTTGGGGACTGGGTGCTGAGCTTGCCCTGCTCTTGCTCAGCTGCTGCTGCATCCTGATCCTGAAGCCAGTTTTCAGGAGAAACTGGCCTGAGCCCTCAGCTGTTTCTAGGAGCTTCTTATCCCATCAACACTGCATGCAGCTCCTAGTGAAGGACTCTATGCCTCAGTGAGGATATATGGGGCGGGGACAGTCAGGCTGGGAAGGAAGTTTACAGAGGGTGCGGTGTGGCCTGGCCCAGAGGAACTTGAAGGAGAACTGCCCCCAAGCCCTCCTGTCCCTTATGGAGGGTCTGGGGAGAACGCAGGAGAAAACTGAAGAGTAGGGGCTGCTAAGGAAATGTGAAAAACAGGGTGATTCAGCCTCTTTGCCTCTGGTCTCCCTAGGACGGGTCTTCCTGGCCCAGGTCATTTCTTATCGTAATTGCACACATCTGCCAGGAGCCAGTCAGTCCTCACTGTGCCAGAGAGCAGCCTGTGAAGGTAATGTTGACCCATGATTGGTGATCAGTAAACATTTGGTGAATAAATGGGGTAGCAATGCGCTCTCCTCCAGATATGCCCGACTGGGTGCTCATAACCCTTGCAGCCACTTTTTCTCTATGGGTAGTGCTGACTTAAGAGACTTTTTATGTATTGTGGATTTCCTGCTGGGGAAAACAAATTGAGAAGGCTTTCTGGGGTTTGCTAAAGTAAGTCTGGCTCGTTATGAAGTTGGCTTGCTAGAAGACTTTGAAGAGGCTTGCATTAAATGTTTTGAGATTTAGTGAGAAAAAGACCTTTTTCCTCCAGCTCAGCCATGTGCCACTATGCAAGTTTGTTGGCAAACATCTAGTGACACAAACATGAACAAGTGTTAGAAGTGGCCTTTCCTTAAGAGAATCGTAGGCAGACATACACTCTTGCTGTTGGCCAGGACAGTGCTAAATAGTTCATGTATAACGTCTTAGACAATTTAGGAGTTAAGTGCTGATGCTTGCTGTGTTATAGATAAAGGAGCGGAGGCCTAGAGGTACAAGGAACTTGCTCAGGATCTTTCCTTTCCTGGTGGAGTTACAAGTCAAATGTAGTCCGTTTCCACAACCTATTATTTTTCTTTGCTCCTCTACATTTTCCCTTTCCAGTTCAACTCATTAAGGAAATAGCTTTGTGAGACACATTATCTTTACAAGATGCATCACGATGGTTTATAAATGAGTTAAAGGCGGATATGTTCTGGCCAGGTTTGGTATGTGTGGGGTCTGTGGGTCCTGGATTAGCACTCATGAGCTCTTAAATCTTACTCTGCTGTGTGGTTGTTGGGGTAGGGGATCCTACAAGTTAGTTTTTAGATATGCGTTCAGGAGATCTGATGGATGTTTGTGTTTTGGAGCCAAGTTTGCAGGAAAGAAATGAAGCCTGGAACCTGGCCAGGTTTCTTTTGGGGGTTGGAGGAGGCAGACATTAAAGCTGCTTGGGGAGGTGGGTGCTGAGTTCTGACCAAGCCTTGTCTGCTGTTTCCAGATGTCAGGGATTTATATGGTAATGACGTGGCTTGTACTACGCAGCTTCCCAGGAATTTGTCTGACGCCAGTATTGAGTAATTCCCATGTATGGTAAAGTGTGTAAATACGGAGGCAGCAAGTGTTTCCAGATTCTGGCATTTCCATTGCTTCCAAAGACCAGAAGCGGTGTCTGACTCCTCTGTGGTGACAAGGGTCACAGCTGGAGCCCTGCTCAGGGGGAGTGAGAGTGGGGGAAGGGGCTCCAGGAGGGGTCTGACATTCTTCACACAGGGATGGTGTGGGCTGGAGCTTCCTGAGATGTCAGCTGCAAGCAACCTGTGTTTATAGATCCTAAGTGTTCATTTATTTTTCTTTTAAAAAATTAGAGAATAATCACTCAGACCTTTTTGTTTAGCACATGGATTTATCCAACTGTTAACCACTGTAAATTGATGTCATCCCAGACGAAAGCAAAGAAAGGCAGTCTGTTAATTAGTCTGTAAAGCCTGATTGTGGTATAGGATTTCCTGTAACAGTGTTGTAGTCCTTAAAGAAAGTCATAGAGTTGGAGAGGTGTGGCTCAGCAGTAGAGCACATAATACATGCCAGGCCCTGGCTGGGTTTAATCCATAGCATTGCAAAAAGTAAAACAACAAACAAGGCAAATTTTAAAAGTAACAAAAAAATTATAGACCCCCATTTCCACCCTCAGTATGACCTTCAGATTTCAGAACTTTTAAGTGCGGAGAGCTCTGCCATAAAAGGCATTAGGGGACGAATGGGGAGGCGGACGACATTGGCCCTGGCAGCTCAGTCCTACCGGGGCTACAGTGGCACATGGATTTGCAGAGAGAGGTCCTGGTTTGGAGAGAGGAAGAGAGGGCTGAGTTGACATTACAGGCAGGTTCTGGGGTCCTTAGGGCCTAGAATAATCCTAGCTCGGTGATACTGGTTGACTTTTCAGAGAGATGAGTTATATGCAGAGCTCCAGAGAAATCATGTGTTGGGACCTACAAAGCCAAGGCTGAGCCTGCCCTGTTTTCCTGTTGGCCACCACAAGTGCTCACACAGAGGACCATTACCTTCAGGAAAAGTCTTATTTCCTGGGGTGTAAGGCGTCATCCCAAAGATGCCAGCACTATGGGCTGTAACCTAGCAGCCTCCTCCTTTCTGTTGCATCCCTGGCTATTCTGTGGACACTGTGGGGGTGTGGAGGAGGAGGAGTCTTAGTTGTGGCGTTGGGAAGGATGACAGCACTCTTGCATACCTAGGCAGATAGCAAACAGCCCAGGCAACTGGGCAGCACATCTCTAGCCAGATAAACACTTGACAGGTCTCTGCTGGAGCAAGAGTGCTCATCAGTTACTTTTTGCCCTAGGGAACAAGTAATTAATGGAATGAGAAAGATGGGACTTTTCCACTGGTAAAATAAAGGTGTGGAATTGTTTGTCAAGGGCTTGGGAGGGGGTTCCTCTTTCTGTCATTGGTGGCTGGCAGGTTAAAGACTATATATCCCTGAGATGACTCACCTTGGCCATCTTTCAGGGGATCTGAGGAAAGCGCGAGAGTTTGCACCTTGTGTCCACTCCCTACTCAGCTGCTGTAAGAGCTGCTATCTTGGATCTCTCCTCTCAAGACAGAATATGGATTCAGTGCTCAATGAGACAACTGGATCAGGAAACCAACTCTTGCTAGTTACTCATTACAAGAGGCCAGTCGTTAGTGTCTAATCTCCATCTAGCTCTGAGGACTCTGGCACTTCATGTAAACCACTAACCAGATAGTTCCAGAGATGCAGCAGAACATTTGAATTGTTCTCCATGGAGATTATCAACACAGTGAGGTAGGACAAACCAGAAAACACAGCGATTCTTAGCAGGATGGTAACTCTCAGAAGGAAAAACATTGTAGATAAGTGACTACAGAAAGTAGTAATGACTCTTGATAGTAATGACTCGCAGGTAGCCAGGGGGAAGTAAGTACCAAAGAAGGACAAGTAGTTTGTTCCAGACTTATTGGCTGGGCCAACAGCTGATCAGGAATTACTGTCCCTGTTTGTTTGGCCTGTTGTTCTTGGGCCTTGTTCCTTCCAGATGTGGATTAGCAGGAAGGAGGATAACCACTTGGCCCCACATCTGGCAGGATGGCATTACAACCACTTGGCTGTACCAGTGGTGCTCATGGTAGTCAGAACTGTGATCCCTGCAACATGCCAGCCTGTGTGCCATTGCTGCCATACGTTCTCATTCAACCCTCAGGCCTGATTTTGGAAGTTAGTGCTCCATCTTCAAGGTAAGAAATTAAGCCAGCACAGAAAGGAAGTCCTTTGCCTCCGATCACTCTGCCAGGAGGGGTGCATCTGATCTGTTGGCACGCAGCTCCCATTTCCTAATCACTGAATTGCACAGCCTGAACTATGACCTTGGGGACTATTTTGGGCCATAGCTTTCCTCAGGTCTTCTGTCCCCCAGAACTTCAAAGGTGACTGAGGAGGAGTCAAGCATCCCTGTAGGCTTTCCACACACTGAGGAATGGATTTCCTTTTAAGGCAGTTCAGCCTCTCCATAAGCAGAATTTAGCTGTCAGAAAAAAGGGGCTAGGCAGGAGCGGGGTGGGAAGGGACAGTGGGACTGTCTTCTATATGTGGGTGCCCTGAAGGGTCCTCATCTGGCAGAGAGAGCATGGAGCCCATCTTCAGGGGCTGTGAACCCCTTCCTGGCTATGGATAGTGTTTCTGCTTCTCCTCTGGAGTCCTAGAGGTCTCGCCTGTCGCCACACTCCCAAGGGAGGCCCCCAATCAGACGCCAGGCTCACGGGAACAGTGGCCTAGCCAGGAAGCATCCTCAGCAGATTTGCCCACTGACAGCTCCTTGGGCTTCACCCATCTCTCCGCCCATGTTCCCGATTCCCCGGGGCCCTACTGGATGTGGGCACCTGACTTGGGGCCAGGGAGAACAAGGGAGGCTTGTGCGGAGCTGTGGGTCTCCCCCAGAGGGAGAAGGGCTTTTGTTTCTGGGAACAAGATACTGCTTGAACTAGCTCCCCACCACGTGGTTGGGGAACTTTCCTCTCTTAGGGGTATCCCTAGGGGCATGGGTGTGCCCCTGCTAGTTCAGGGTGGTGGAAAGGGAGGCCAGGAAGAGAAGCAGCATCAGTGAACTGTGTGCCCGCCATGTGAAGCTGTTTTTAATGGAACACAGTCCCCAGATAGTGACTGAGACTCAGGACACCTGCATCAGAATCCAGTTCTGAATCTTTCATCTATGTGACTACAAGCAAGTCACCTAACCTCTCTGAGCCTTGTTTTCCTTAGCTATAAAGCTGGTATATATTCACCATCTTCAGCAGATGAGAATGAAATGGAATAATGTAGATATATTGGTGCATATTAGGTAATTGCTGGCATCTTGGCTGTAGTAGCTCTGTCGAGGCACCTCATAGGGGGTAGAAAACCTATGTGACTGAATGCACTTTCTCATAGTTCCTAAGCAAAGCTGCCCTCATGTCTCACTGGCCAGAAAGGGTCTTGCCCATTCCTGAATCAGCCACTAGCAGGCTATATGGTCCCTGTGGTTGGCCTAGGTGGCTCAGGCTCTGTCCCTAGATTTAGGGATGTGGCACTGAGTCACTTAGGGAGTGGCCACCTGAGTAGAATGGAGGTTCCCGCGGTAAGGTGGAAGGGAGTGGTGGCTGATGGCCAGATAGACAGTAACACACACTAGTGCTCCTGTTGAATTGCTTCCCACATCACATGTGGTTTTGCTTGGCAAGGACATTTAGCTCCTGGAGTGCTTGGGACATCAGAGGCTGGGAATGGGGACTGACTCCAAATTACCTGGGAAGGCAGAGAGACATTGCCTGCGATTAGAGAAATCCTGCCTGTGTGTGAGCTGAAGTCGGTCAGCCAGGATCTTTAAAGGGGGAAACTGGGCTCCTGCAGTGGACAGTGGTTCTTCCAGTTCCTGCAGGGAAGGACAGTGTGAATCGACCTCAGTGTGGCCTCCCTAGCTGTGTCGGGGGTGTGACTTCAGGCTTCCTATGTGCCTGACCCTGAGCTGGGCAGTCAGGGGTGGAACACAGGTGTTAAGTCACCAGTCTAGAAACCAAGGTGAAGGAACAGCAGACACCCAGAAAGCAAGCAGGGACTTGGGACAGTGGGGTTATCCGCAGGCAGTGGGGTCCCCGGTGGGTTCTGAGCTCCTTGAGGCTGGCAGCTGTGTGAAGATGGACTAGGAGAACCTTCCAGAGAGGTCTGGCTGCAGGTTGTCTCTCTGTGTGTGTGTCCCATGCAGCTGTATAGTAACAGGCCTAAACAGTAGAGGGAATTTGGCTAACTAGAGGTCAGAGATAGATCAAATTTAGGTTTAAGATAATTAAGCCCATGTCCTCTAAGACTCAGTTTTCCTTGTCTCTTGGTGATCAGCTTCATGCCAGGATTGTCTGTCTTACCCGCTGTGGCAACAACCCCAGATCCCTTTGTGCATCTCTTTGCTTGGGGTTGGGGAGGGCACTGGCTCCCAGGAAGCTCTCCCAGAAGACAGGATGCTTTTGCTTCCATTCCAGCATTCTTGAAAGTTCCTTCTCCTATTCCTCTGGCCTTACACAACCAGGAGCCCATAACCTTGACTGACTGGATTAGGCCCAGGCCAGAACCATGGCTGAAAGGGGACTAGTCCCCAAAAGAAAGGAGAATGTGGCAGGACCCTCGGCAAGAGGTTGTCACAACCACCTGAGGGAAGGCAAGAGGCCATCAAGCTGGTAGAAGGCAGTAGGAGAGGAGTGGGGAGGGGAGGTGTCTGACAGCTGGTAAACCAAGGGCTGGGCTCAGTGTGGGGCTTTGGGGTGATGGTAAGGGGAGCAGAGTGGGGTGTAGCTAGGGGAGGCTGTATGGCCCTTCTTGGTTCTTGGCCTGAGGTGAGAGTCCTTAGTGAGGGAGATGATGGTCACATGCAGAAATCAGGAGACAGAACAAGGTGGAGGAAGGAAGCAAGTCTGGAGGGCTCTTGTGTGAATCAAGGCGCCTGAGACTGCACATGTGAATCTGGGCTTGGAGGAAAAGGATAAGGCCACTGACACGAGGGTCCTCACGGGGGTGACAGTAGGAGACTGGGGAGAGGACAGGACTGGAGGGAACTTCTACATTCTAAAAATTGAAGTGGAAATGTATCTCTCCTCTGCTCCAGTGAAATCTTGCTGAAGACTCCTATCCCCTTGGTAATGGCCCCAGTAATAAGCAGTGAGCCGGCATCACCAATACCAACACCAGACCTTACAGCTGCTCTCAGCCTGCACACGCTCACCAGGCATCTCTCCTAGATTCCATACTCTGTAGAGACACACCTGGCTTTCAGTAGCAACACTCCTTCATTCACTCCTCAGCTATTTATTCAACACCTGTGTGCCAGGTGTTTGGCAGGTCATGGCGTCTCCACCTGAGGACAACCTGGCCTCTCTTCCCAAGCTGAGGCCCATGTCAGATGGGAAGCTCTCCAGTGTAGAGTCCTGCCTCTTTGACATTGACTGCTGCATGTCTGGGGAGCTTTCTCCTTAGGCCTCTGCCTTTTGAGGCAACAAGTCCCTTTCCTGCACACCCCACTCACCACATCCTGGGATGCCTCGCCTCCTGCCCCTGCTTTTGGCTGTAGCACCCTTCCCTTCATGAGCTTCCATGGAAAGAGCTGGAAGGGTGGTTTTCCTCTTTGGTCATAAGTTTGTTGGAGAGGAGTGGATCCCATCAGCTTATAGACTTTCTATTTTCTTTCCTGTGGCATTTATATTCTGTGCTGCTTTTTGACAAATCAGGCACTGACCCATGGTATCACTTGTCTTGTAGTCATTGACTTATATTTTAATAATTACTAAACCATCACTATATTTCCAGCCTCTGACATATCATAATACATCACTTCATCCTCAGAAGTACTTTATGAAGTGGCTTCTATTTTCATCTCCATTTTTCAGATACAGAAATCAAGTATGGAAGGGCTGGATACCTTGCCTAGCATCACACAGCCAGGGAGTGGTAGAATCAAGATAGAACCAAACTGTCTGATACCAGGACCCCAGTTCTGAACCAATACATGGAGAATCACGAAGTTGGTTGAGGCTGCCTGCTTTGGATTCACCGGGGGTGCTTTATTAAAAATTGAGATTCCTGTGTCTCATTCTCAGAGCTTATGATTCATCAGATTTGGGGTGGCGTTACAAAATCAGAACTCTTCAGCCAGTCCTAAGGTACCCTAAAGTCTGTGAGTGGTGTCCTGTCTTCTGTGTTTTTTGAAATTTTTTTTAAGCTGTATCATACATATAAAAGAATGTACATGACCGACATGTAGAGTTCAAAGAGTAATTGTAAAGGAAATATGGGTGTGACCACCACCCAAGTTGAGAGAAAGAACTTGGCCAGCACCTCAGCAGCATCTCCAGTGACCCCCACCCCACATGTTCTTTCCTGCATCTTAGAGGGGTGGTCATTCCCTTGCTTTTTTTTTTTTTTTTGGTACTGGGGTTCGAACTCATGACCTCAAGCTTACAAGGCAGGCGCTTGAGCCACTGAGCTAAATCCCCAGCCCCTCCCTTGCTTTTCTATAATACCTTTGCTCCCCTCTCAACAACAGGAATTGTCTTCATGTGTGAACATTGCACAGATGGATTTGTATCTCAGGTTGATCAGCCTGTTTTGTGTCCACTCTCTTTGCTTTTTTGTTTGTTTGGTCCATTCTCTTTGTGAGGTGCACCGTATTTATATAGGTAGTGACAGGTGGCTCAGTGGCATCACTCTGCAGCATCCTCCATAAAGCCTGCATCACATTCTCAGTCATACTCTTTAGAGTGCCTACCTTCGGGCTGATAACCCAGCAGCTGCTTGGTAACCACATTGGACTGGGAGACGGACCCCCAAGTAGCTGGAGGATGCTGAGAATGAGTTAAGAAGTGACCCACCAGGACTGGCAGTCTACATGGGAGTCCTGCCTTTCCCCTGTACCCCTGTCTCTGCCTCTTCTTTCATGGGTAGTCTGTGTTTCTCTGAACTTAATTCCCTTTTCTGTGTTCCTTTTCAGAATGCCGAACTGGGGAGGAGGCAAGAAATGTGGGGTGTGCCAGAAGACGGTTTACTTTGCTGAAGAGGTCCAGTGCGAGGGCAACAGCTTCCATAAATCCTGCTTCCTGTGCAGTGAGTACTGCACAGGCCTGCTGTTACTCCCAGGAAACAAGGACCCAGCCTGTCACTGCCCCCACACGCTGGGCCTGTGGACACCCCGGGGAACTGGTCCCACGGGATGTAAATAGCCTGATATTTGGCTGAGGCGCAAGCTGGGGAGGGAAACACTTAAGGGCCTCTTTGTTCCCTTCAGAAGCTGCTTTCTGAGGGGTGAAGTTGTTGAACTGGTGGGGGTGGCGGGTGTGCAGGGGCTGAGAGCCAAGCTGGAAAGATTTGGTTCTGAAAACTTTCCACTGGGCTCCCCAATACACCACCCTCTCCCTGAGCTGTGGTCCTGTGATTTCAGAGGATGGTACTTTTGACCCAAAGTTTCACTAGCTTTAGGCCAAAATTATCCCTTACTAAACAGCAGTAGAGGCCACAACCTTACGGTGCAGGTCAGTGGGGAGGAGGAGCGAAGCCTGTCCTTCCTCAACCCCGTCCAGGCCAGCGGCTGCCTCTCACTCTGCCTCTCACTCGGCAGCAGTCTCAGCTGCAAGGGAGGAGGACGGGGTACAGACTTCACTGTTCTCCACTTTTCAATCTGGAAAGGGAGCTGCTGCAGTCACAAGCACAAGACACCTAGCAGCTGAGAGAGGTCAGCTGGGACCCTGACTGGTGCTGCACTGGCTGGTACCCTGGCTGGAGGTGGCAATTGGAGAAGCCTGTGTTCAGATTCCTAAGTGATTGTTCATTGTGATCAGAGCAGGAGACTGTTTTAGAAGGGGAGGCAACTTAGGCAGGATGTATTTCCTCGAGAGTAGGTCAGGTGGAGGCAGTGGGATGACTGGGTTTCCCCGGGAGGCACATGTATGCGTGTGTGTTTGCATTTGCACACACGCACATGTATGCCCATTGCTGAGGGGTCTGTAGCAAGGTGGTGTGCTATGAAGGAGCTCTTGGGGGGTTGAAGTTCTAGCCCACCTGGGAGATCTAGGAAACAGCGCCTGCCCTGCATCCCATGAGGTCAGTCGGGAGATGTGATGTTCCTTTGTTCCCAGGTGCTCTGACCTCCAGAATAGGATCCAGATAGACCAAAGGCTACCTGTTCACCAGATGTTCCCCAGCTCTCTACCTCCTGCAGGGCAGGGCAACAGGGTCTGTACCCCTCCTAGGGCTTGGAGTGACAGTCCCAGAGCTCCTCTGATGAATGGGGAGTCAACAAGCTTCTGTGGAAGTTCACTGGCTTCCAGCCTGAAATGGTGGCTGGGCACAGCAGCTTCTCGTTATCTGCAGCTCATCACTGAGGGAGTTTCTTTTTTGAGAGGGAGTAAGAGAAGAGGTTGGCGCTGGCTGGAAAGAGGGTCCAGGCTGCTGGGGTCAGAATAATATTTGCTCTCAAATATTGCTTAACTATGGACTGAAAGGGGCCAGCGGGGGCCTAGTGCCTGCCTGCACCACTGCTGTGGAGTAGTTGTTGGTCAGGCATGGAGGGAAGTCAGGAATTCAGGGAGCAGCATTAGAAGGAAAGAGCTCGGCCTGGGGCACAGGGTGGTGCCAGGGATTAGAAACAGTTGCAGAGAGTCAGGCTGGGTAACAGTGTGGGGGTGGTTATGTACCTGGCATCCCTGGGGAACAGTCATGAGTCTCTGGGGTCTCAGGGCCTGATCAGTGCTTGGGTATCAAATCCTAAGCAGGCCAGGTAGTACTGTCTGTGTCTGCAGACTGGGGCGTCACCCCACATGCCTGGAGCAGTGTCGGCACGTGGAAGGTTCTCCACAAAGACTTGTCGAGGCATGGAAGGAATGTAGTTTCCCTTCTTAAGTCAAGTGAGTCATGTGTCCAGCTTGACTTCAGGGAAACCCACAGAAACTGACCTCTGAGGGTGCAGATCTGAGTGGACCCCTCCATGTAGGTCCCGAAAAGAGATTCTTCTGATCATATCTGAGTACACCTCTGAGTGGCACTCATATTCTCTTTCCAAATTCGAGGTGGAGGGAGAGCAAGAGGAAGACAGGGATAATGTAAGAGGCAGCATCAGGCGAGAACCGCCTCCTCCTAGATTTACCTTTAGCCTGGAACCAGCACCCAGAGGCCCTAGAAGTACATGTGGTGGTCTCAGCAGGGCAGCCAGTTCCGGTTAGCAGATGGTTCAGAGCCTGGAAGGAGAACCCAGCCAAGGCAGGAGCTACCGCAAGGCTGTGCTTGGCTCTGGGCCACTGTGAGGGTGGGCAGCCAGTCTAGGGAAAAGTAGGGCCAGTCTGTTCTAGCCCTGTGGCAGTGACTGATGGAACTGAAGGCTGCAGGCTTGCCCCAGGCTGTTCATGAGAGTCAGGAGCACAGAGGAAGCCTCGGCAGCCTTGCATGCTTGCTGATCCTCAAGCTGAGGGTTGAGGTCAGCTTTTACCCTTTTGCCCTGGGCCTCCCATGCTTGGCCTACTCTAGAGGAGCTCTGGCCTGCAGGAAACCAAGTCTGGACGTGAGGAGCTGGGTCTGGCCTGCCCTGCTTCTGGCTGACTCTGTGAGTTTTTGGGTAGTCTGAGTTTTCCTTCCAGAAGCAGAGAGAATCACCTGCTTTTTGACACGTGAAGGGGCTGCCTCTTTGTATTTGAAGTATATTTTCCCAATGGTATGCTCCCTTATTTCTTTTTCTCTTAACATAATTTGATAGAAATGTATTCAGGTCTTCCTCAAATAAAGGATTTATTTGAAATTCCCCTTGATTGAATTCTTGGTGGACCTTACAAGTGAGCTCAGGTCCCCACTACATCACTTGGATGGAGGTGGAGGGACAGAGGGTCTCTGTAGGGGCTGGAAAGAGGGCCACAGTGGGGAGGCTGTGACGAGTGAAGCAGGAGCACCATCTGGAGGGTATCAACTTGTGGGCTCTGATGTCTCCTCTGGGCTGGTTCTGAGCCTCTTGTTGGAGATTTAGTCAAAAGAGGCCTTATTCCTCCAACCACTCTTAATCTTTGCTTTCTGCCTTCCCTCTGGTCTTGGAATTCCTAGTTCAATTTAGGTCTTTTGGGAAGCAATTTCAGGCTAATTCCTGACTTCCTGCCCTAGAAGGGAATGTTGGAGCCAGTGACTTCTTGTTCCCTCACCCTCCTTCTCAGGAGCCAAACCCCAGGGGAGGTGGTGGGAGGTTCCTTATTTGGGTGACCCAGAGTTCTGGAATGGGGTGGAGATCTCCAGGGCAGAACAAGAGGGTCCTTATTTAGTCTGAAGTCTCCAACCTGGGGCTTAGGGGAAGAAGAGCTGGCCAGGGACCCTTTAAAGGCAAGATAATGCCAGGCTGCAAGGAGCCAGCCTAGAGCCTTCTCCGAGGAAGGTGAGAGGTGTGGCTTCTTCAGGGTGTCTCTAGACTTCTGGCTTCAGAAGGAGGTTGAGGACACAGTCCAATTGGGCACACCAACATTTAAGGGATATCATAGAACCTAATGGGGAGTATAGGAAGAAGGCAAAACAAATGGCTCAGAATTGTCACACTAGAGTAGTTGGCATATAATCCCATGAGGCCTGGCCTGCTCTCCCCTTCTCTATAGTAACAACTTCATATAATACTAAGAAAAATAGCAAACATAGATGATGCACCTATTGTGTCCAGGGTGCTGTGCTAAGTATGTCATGTGTAAGCTCTTACTTGATTCTAACCACCTTTTTGGGCAGATGTTATTAATTGCATTTACAAATGAGGACATGGAGGCTGGAAAGACAAACTAACTAGCCCAAGGTCACACTTAGGGATAGGGAGAGAGCTGGAACTTGATTCCAGACTCTTGGCCTTTCTGTGCATGACATCAGGCACAGCTCCCCTGAGATCAACAGGAAGATGTCTGAGGCCCACAGATTTTTCTTGCTCATCTGCCCATCCCATCTCTCTTACCCCAGGAGTCAGGAAATTCTTCCCTGTGTCCAACCTCATTCCTTTAGATGGCCAAGTGATTTCTAAAGTTAGATATTCCAAATGCTTCTGGATTTGGTGATGTACACCTATAATCCCAGCTAGCGAGGGGGCTAAGGAAAGATGATCATGAGTTTGAGGCCAGCCTGGACAATTGAGTGAAACCCTGTCTCAAAACTGGAAGAAACAAAGAGCTGGGGATGTAGCTCAGGGCTCCCTGGGTGGTTCCCAGCACCATGTACCATTGAGAAGAGGAGGGGAAGGACAACAGGGGGAGGGTAGAGAAAGAAGAAACTTCAAATCTGATTGTGATTAGATCGACCTGCACCTCACTTCAAAGCCCACCAAGCTGGGAACTTCACACATGCTGAACTGCTTTCCAGGGCGCATGCCTTCCCCCCCACACCCCCATTCCCATTGGCACACACAGATCACAGATCGCCTCCTGTCAGTTCCATTGTTGGAGGCAGGAAAGCCCTGCCCTTTTTCCTTCCTTTCTGTTTTCTCTGCTTCTATTGGAACATACAGTCTCTTTTTCAAGGGCAGAGAGCAGAGCTTCATTTGGCATCCTGTGGCTCGGAGTCAGCCTAGGCCATTGTCTCTGAATTTTGGGGTGTCCCGTAGCTTGGGAGGGCTGAAGGAGACACCCACAGATTCCTGGAAGTGGGGTCGGCTACCTAGAATCAGGGACACAGCTCCCACTCCTCTGTCCTCCAGCTCTTTGACTACCCAAGCGAATGCCATTTCTACATCTCTTCTGCAAGGTCAGGATAGCACTACCCTGTAAAGTGCTGGGAGAGCTCCAGTTGCAGGGCATCCAGGGAACAAGCTCCTCCTCCCAGCTGCATCTTGCCATTCCAATGTTCTCTCCACAGTGGTCTGCAAGAAGAATCTGGACAGCACCACTGTGGCTGTGCATGGAGAGGAGATATACTGCAAGTCCTGCTATGGGAAGAAGTATGGGCCAAAAGGCTATGGCTATGGACAGGGCGCAGGCACACTGAGTACTGACAAGGGGGAGTCACTGGGCATCAAGCATGAGGAGTGAGTACGAGATTGTCTACCATCTTTTCTTGGTTTATCTTCCTTAAATTCCCACCCCTCATAAGCAGAGGAAGGCTCAGAAAGCCTGGCCAGCTCCTGGGCTCTTGGGGGATGGATGGAATTGATGGGCCGTTTACCTAGTTTCAGCCAAGTTCATTGCCCCATTGGGAATGTTTGGTAAGCACATTTCTCCAAGAAAGCATCTGATAACAGACCAGCTGCAGAAATGAGGAGGCAGGGAGGGTGATTTTTAAGAATGAGGTATTAAATGAGTCCAGAAGTGTGCTACTTGCATGAAGCTGATATTGTGCTGAGCTTTAGTCTGTCCATTGGTAATGTGGGAGAATGACCCAGGACTCCCTGGTGGCCTAGATTTTGTGACTCTGCCTGGAAAAGCTGCAGTTAGGCCTGGCATGGTGGAGATGGGATGGTGCCTTTGCAGGGCCAGCTTGCTGAATTTGTGAGTGTAAGTCTTCTCACCTCACACCGTTTCCAATGCAGAGCCCCTGGCCACAGGCCCACCACCAACCCCAATGCATCCAAGTTCGCCCAGAAGATTGGTGGCTCTGAGCACTGCCCTCGGTGTAGCCAGGCAG
>PVLA01014114.1:0-32652 GCA_004027455.1 Hydrochoerus hydrochaeris
GTGATAGATGGTGGTGGGGATGATGGTGGTGGTAGTGATGGTGGGTGGTGGTGACGTGATGGTGATGGGTGGTGATAATAGTAATGGTGGTGACAGTGATGATTTGGTGATGGTGGTAATGATGATAATTGAGATTTTGTTACAGAAGAAGAGAAGATGGTGATTGTCACTGCCATCATAAACATCGGCATCACCAAAATCCTCTCCAATACCATCACTGTCAACATCATCCTGCCACCACCACTATCATCATTGCTACTGTTATTGTCACGAGGATGGTGATGATAAGAATGATGATGATGGGAGTGATAATAGTGGTAATAATGATGGTGACAGTGATGAGATGAAGAAGATGGTGATCATCACAGTAAAGGTAATGATGATCAGGGACATCTCAACAGTGGTAGCAAATGACAAGTACATTGTTGTCCCATTGATTCCTGGCAACAACTCAAAATGCCAGACACTGTCATTACCAACCGTGGGGTGAGTAACCATGGGTAAAAGTCTGTAATAGCCTCTGATCAAGTAGGGCAAACTCGTTGCAGAACCCACACTAAGAGCCATTCATTGTATTAGACAGTGCCGGCTCAGACACAGTTGCTCTAAGTGTAGATGATCTTTACCCTCATCCTTTTCTCCTCCTGTGCCAGGGCTGGCTCCTCTGCCCTCTGGGCCCCAGAGAGCACAAGCTGCTACTCCCCCGGATACAGGAGCTAATCCCACCCTCTCCCATGGGCGAGCCCACTGGGGAGGGCTGCAGACCTACGCCACAGGCCTCCCTGCCATCTCTTGGTATGTCACACCCTACTTCCCATGGCAAAAAAAAAAAAAAAAATATATATATATATATATATATATATATATATATATATATATTTGTTTTAGGAGCTAAATTTGCCATCTTCTGGGCCAAGGTTGGAGAACTCAACATCTGCAGAGATGGGCCATAAAAGAGTAAAGAGTGGGGTCCCAGGTAGCAGAAGGGAGTGGTCCAGCCTGGGACACTGGGCCCTCTCCAGGCTCCGAGTGTCCCCTTACGAGAACACAGCCTCCACCCTCCCCTCTCAGTATCTGCAGGTCAGGGAGACCCAAGGCACCACCAGATCTTGACCTCTTCTCCTGCTACTAACAGAGACCTTCTTCTGGGGTGAATCCCTGCAATGGCCAGAAATCAAGGAAGGGAGGAGTTCTACAAGCAGCGGAACCTTCAGTGTTTAATTTCCCATCCTGGTGAGGACAGCAAAGCACTGATTCTCCTCCTCTAATGGGTCAAAGGAAGTGAAGCCAAGAGAGGAAAGCATCTGTCTCTGAGGGCGACTCACGGGTGACTGTGAGAACAGAGACCCAGCTCCTTACTGGGGTCCTCATCCATCTACAAGCCCCTAAAAGGGGCATCAAGTCATCACCATCTTTATCTCTACCCTGCCCCAGGCATGCAGGCTGACTGACACAGTGACCACGGAGCAAGGCTGCAGGCTCCTTTACCAGCCTTATAACGGAGCAAAAAAATAAGAAGCCAGGAAGCAGGAGCAGAGGTGCTTGCCTCCTCTGGAGGCCCATCCCCTGACCAGGTGGGCATTTTCCACACTGGATTCCCCAAATCCAGAATTAGAGGAAGCAACACATGGTCCATACCCGGCTTGGAGAATCAGGGTGATGTCAAACCATTAACAGCCCCTCTCCCGAGTGATCCGCGCATCCAGTGTCATCCTGCTGGCCCTTCCCCATGTGCGCCTGGCTTAACAGGAGCTGAGGCTCATCCTCCTGGTCACCCAGCAGAGCCAGGGAGAAAGGCAATTCTGTCCCCCAGGGTCCCTAAGAATAATCCAACTGCTGGCCTTCAACACATCTGCACCCACATGAAGGTCTTAAGCTGATCCAGGATAAATGCTTTTCCACCCCTTACGACTTTGCTCGCTAAGAAAATGCACAGGTGATTCAAAGCCTGACACAGGGTTCAGAGGGGTCCGGAGTCACAGTACTGAGAAGAAATCGCAGACTTAAAAACAGGGTGCTTGCTCTGGGGTCCACTTAGGCACATGGGACATCAGCAAAGGTGCCTCCATGTTCTTGCCCCTTTCCAAGAGGCTGGCTGCTGAAGAGAGCAGAGCTCCATGTGGGAAGCAGTGTTTGAGGTGACTCTCCTAGCTTTTTGTTCCCCCTAAAAGCCAGTGTTTGTTTTGTTGTGCAAGAGCTTTAAGTCTTTATGTGGATTTTGAGTAGATAGTCCATTTTTTCTTAAAGCACCAGATAGTAAGATTTTAGTTTTTCAGACAGTATCATCTCTGTATGAATCAGCTTTAGATTACTGTAACAAAGCACCTGAGGCAGCTAACTTTATAAAGAGGAAAATCTTATTTAGCCCAGTTTTAGAGGTTGGTACAGTGTAGATCTTAAATAGTCCTCAGGGGCTCTGGTGCTGAAGGCTTGGTCTGTGGGTGGTGGTGCTATGAGGAGGTGGAGGCAATGCAAGTAAGTAAGGCCACTGGGTGGGAGGCCTTCAGGGGACATTAGGACACCAGGCCTCCTCCTCTCTCTGATTCCCAGCTGCCATTAGGGACCAGCTTTGTGTGTCACACTCTAGATAGTGTTCTGTCTTCGAGGGTCCAAAGCGGTGAGGCCAGGGGCCCAAGACTGAACCCCTGAAACCATGAGGAAAGCAAGTCTCTCTTCCTGCAAGTCAGGCGTCTCAGGTTTCTGGCTGCAGAAACAGCAACCACAAAGGGCTCATACCTTGAGCGAGGGCAGAGAGACGCCAAGACCACAGTGCCTGGGAACAGGGAGCCTCCATGAACAGGATCTGCGCTGGGCTCCGCCTCTGAAAGGTTCCACTTCCTGCCCACTGTCCTCAGCCCTGGCACTAAAGCCTTAATCGCAGTGGACTTTCAGGGACACGCAAACCTCACCTAAGCCACAGCAGTCTCTGTCCTGACTTGGAAACGCTGCCCCAGTGGTGCAGAATCAGCAGGAAAATACGTGACATGGGGGCATGGCTGAGTCACCAGAAACATCACAAAAGCTGGGGCAAGGCTGGTCCCTGGCTCGCGGCTTGCAGGCTTCTGAGCTGGTGGAGAGCCAGGGTGATTTGCTTATAAAGTACAGAAAACTGTATGTATATTTTGAACGACATGCAACCTGCGGCTCAACCTGCAGTCTTCTGGTTTGAAAGACTGAATTTTCCCTACTCCACCACCGAAAGGCTTTCTCTGCTGGGACTTTCCCAGCCTCTAAGTTGGGGCCGGGCTGACAGTCTGCAGCACGCGGGCTCGCCCTGCCTGGCCTGGCGGTGCGCAGCGCCCGGAGCGGAGATCTGCAGGATACTTTCCCAGAGAAGTCGGTTAGCAGGAGCCTTGATTTTGGGGAATCAAAACTCAGAGAGAAATTGTCCAATTTAATCCCTTCAACGGCCCTCAGCAGTCCCTCAGCCACTTGCCGGTCTCAATTTTCTCCACTCACATCCAAAAGAAGCGGCAGCTCGCAAAAGACAAGAGCTTCCCGAGCCCACAGCTGCTGAATGGAGAGCAGCTCATGGCTCTGGTGCCAGGAAAGGGCTGTCCCGGACCAGGCACACAGCGCCACCCACCAGCTTCTGTCCTCCCTCCTGGGTGTCCCTCCACACAGGGACGGTCCCCTCCCGCTAAGTCTCTGGTGCCCACTAGATGATGCCAACAGGAAAGTTCATCCCACAAACCCTACTGACCCTGGGTGGGCCGACCCTTGAACAGCCTCCATGCCAGCTGTCAGGCAGGCTGTGATTCAGCTGACAGTGATGTCGCCTAAAGGGAACATATACGCCCTGCCCCAAGACAGGAAAACACTCACCATCTCCTTCCTCTCCATCTCTTAGCTTGCTACTGTGTCCCATCCTCAATCTCCCCACCTTGCAGACGCAGGGCCGGGGCCCAGCACTGTGCTGTGTGGGGCTCCTGCTTCCCTCTCCTGACAGGTGTCATTGTTCCTACTAATTTAGGGGCTCCTTCTGCTCCCAGTAATTGCCACCGTATACTAATGTGCTAGGAATCAGCTGCCAGCCCCATAATGAAGAATTATACCCAGAATAATGGATGGGGACAGCTAGATTACCAAGCTCTACATCAATCAATAGGGCTTCTGTGGTTATATTTGTGCTGCTTTGCAATAAGATCAGGTCCTGAAGGTGGATGCGGAAGTTGGTGATCCATCTCTGGCTCTGAGGGCGGTCTTAGTAAAGAAGCCAAATGAAGCACAGACCATTGTCCATGGCGAAAACAAGCCCATCTCGGGCTTGCTCATCTGGTGTGCGAGGGGCCCAGCTCCTCGGCCGTCACACTTGGGTGGAGACAGGAACAATGGCCCTGGGACTTTGCCAAGGCAAATGGATGACATTTCTGTGCTCAGCACAGCACCTTTGACAACACAGGGGGCTCGTGTGGCCACACCATGAGGAGGAAATGGTTATGGCTGGAGGTCAGGAAGTCTGTCTGAGGGGTGAGAGGTGAGAGGTGGCCCTGGGGAGCCAGGTGTGCCAAGGCTGGCATATTCACAGGGAAACAGGGTCACTGCCTTCTTTGTGACCTGCAGGGGTGAGTGAATTAGGCAGGGTCCTTCTGAGAAGCAGAGCAAACAGGAGAGAGAGACAGAGACAGACAGAGACAAAGACAGAGACAGAGAGGCAGAGAGGCAGCTATGAGTGGTACAAGGGAATCAGCTGACTGATCACAGGGCCAAGGTGTCCCACCTGGGCCATCTGCCAGCAGGAGCTGCAGAAAGCCGGTGGTGTGGTTGGGTCTGAACCCCAGGGTGCTGTAAACTCTAGGCCAAGCTAAAGACCTGAGACCAGAGTGGGAGTCAGGGTAGAACCCGCAGAAGTCCAAGAGTCCGAAGGCCTGAGATCTGTGATACCTCAGGGCAGGACCATGTGTCCTGGCGCCCAAGGAGAGATGGCCCTTTGCCCTGCCTGCCTTTCTGTTCTGTCCAAGCTCTCGGCTGATCTACTGATGGGCACTCACCCTGCTGAGTGGGAGTCACCCGTGGTCTCCAGATTCCCATGCTGACCTCTCTCCCAAGCACCATCACAACCATGGCTGGAGATACTCCTCGCCCAGCCCGCAGGGCAATATCAGCCCGGCCAGGGGAGCGGTGGCCGGAGTCAGCGAGCTCCTCCCCGCCCAGCCTCTCTGGAGATGGAGTCTTCTCTCACAGAAGCCCCCAGCTCAGGACGGGGTCACACACTCAGGAGGACAGAGCCCCCACTGGGTTGCCACTGCCCAGGGATCACCACCGAGAAGTTCAGAGCCAGGGGAGTCCCGATCTTCAGCTGGGGACATCTGGAGACATTTTTGGTGGCCGAAGCCTGGCAGAAAGTGGTTGTGCTGATATCCAGAGGCCAAAATTGCTGCTAACCGTCCTTCAGGGCAGAAGACCCTGCCCCAGAGAGAAGGATTTGACCCAAACGCCAACAGGGCCGAGAAGTCTTGAGAAGTCCTGGATTCAAGGGTAAGAAATGTCCCTTTGTGGCCTCAAAGGACAAAATGTGAGCCATTTCCGGTCCTGTCCCTTTAGGGGACACTTCTCCCTGCTGCTGCTTCCTGGCTGACTGTAAGATGGACACTGACTTCCTGCGTCTCCGTGGTGCCCACAGCAGGGTGATGTGACGAGCCTCAAGGGAGGCCACTTCCCCAGCATGGCTCCGAGTTCAGGCATAGCCATCAGATTCCCAGGGGGCATAAGGGCCAGGGAGGCCAAGGCAGTTTCCAAGATAGCGCAGGGCAGTTGGGGTCCCTGGAACCCCTCCAAGTCCATAATCCACTAGAGGGACCCACAGAACTCAGAAGGCTGCTCTACTCGTGATGGCAGCTGCCACAGCGGGGGACACAGAGCAGCCCTGGAACAGGCTGCAGGCCACGTCCAGGGAGACGGGTGAGAGCCTCTGGGGGTCCCCTCCCAGAGCAGGGATGTGGACACTGCTGACTTCTCCCAGCAACAATGTAACAACACGTGTTGGGTACTGCCCAAGAGGCCCCAGTTTCTGTGGGGTTCGGCCACATAATAGGCAGACCACCGGCACATCTGACCTTAGTCTCCCGCCCACATGATGTGATCCAAGGTGCCTCTCTGGCCTGGGCCAAGGCCCCCACACCAAGACAGTGTTATCGCCGGGCATTTCAGGGCCTTGTGGCCTCTGCTCTGGGCCAGGACAAGAGCACTTCTTTGGGCAGCGTTAGCACTGTGCTGCCACACAGGAGGACCCAGCAAGGCGAGATTCGAACTCAAGAAGGCCAACTGAGAACGCCCGCCCCTGGCACCCTCCTGCACACCTTGAGAGGATGCTCTCTCCTCTGTCCACGTCAGGACAGGCAGCAACCATGGCACCACATACTAGGGAGGCTTGAGGGATCATCATAGACACTGTGCTGGCCATGAGCCCCAGAAGGGACCCACAGCTGACCCAGGCTTGGCTAGCGCTGCCCTCCCTGGGCTGCCCACACCGAGGAGCAAGTTTTTGTGACAAGGGAATTGTGCCTGCATCTGGCGACTCCTCGGAACTCGAGAGGACACAGAATCACAGAGGGTCAGGAACGCCGAGGGAGGACACATCTTGGTCATAATGACCACACATTGACCAGCTGCAGGCCCCAGAGAAGGCACTGGCCTCCTTCCACTTCTCCATCCATCTTCTCTGCCACATGTCAGGTGTGACGGAGAGGATGTGGTGGACAGGAGAGCCTGGCGATCTAGGGTGTGGGGCTCCCTGGGAGCAGAAGGCTTTGCAAAGGCTCCTTGGGACCGGTCAGTCAAGGAGGCCAGCGCGGGCCTGCACTGGGTCTACAAAACTGGATCTAGCAGGGAGACGGGGCCAGAGCCTGGCCCAGCTGCACACTGCTGGATTCTGACAGTAGACACTGGGGCCTTCGGGCTGAGCCCCTGAATTTAGCCTTGTGGTTGGGGGGTGACTGGTGACCCCTAGAATCCACGTCCACTTAGAGCTCTGAGAAGGCGGCTTATTTAAGAATGAGATCTTTCCACTCAGGATACTGAGATCAAATCATCCTGGGTTTAGAGTTGGCTCAAAATCCAATGGCTGGTGTTTTTGAGAGAGAATAAAGGGGAGATGGCAGAGAAACACGGGGTGAGGGGAGGGTGCGGCAGGGAGCGGAGGGAAGGAGCCGCCTGCCGGGGAGTGCTGGAGTCCCCCAGAGCTGAAGAGGCAGCAGGAATCTCCCCCGGACCTGCAGAGTGGGCACAGCCGGGCACCCTGGCTTTCAGGCTTCGGCCTCCTGACCCAGGAGAGGTCAAGCACCTGACCTTCCCAGCCCTGCAGTCAGAGGTCACTCCCTGTGGCAGCCCAGGGAGAATA
This sequence comes from Hydrochoerus hydrochaeris, assembly GCA_004027455.1. Classification (NCBI taxonomy): domain Eukaryota; kingdom Metazoa; phylum Chordata; class Mammalia; order Rodentia; family Hydrochaeridae; genus Hydrochoerus; species Hydrochoerus hydrochaeris. The sequence continues at coordinate 7,340 of PVLA01014114.1, forward strand.
AGTGCTCGGCGGCCCTGATTGCCCCGCGGGCATCTTCCACGCATGCTATCCTCCCAGGGTGGCCCCAGGCTGGGTGCCCCAGAAGGGAGAAAGTGCAGACGCTGGCTCTGCAGGCTTCAGGAGGCCAGAACTTCTGCCCTCTCGCCTGCCCTTCTAGGTGCCAACCCACGCTCCGAGCTCTGAAGCAGAGGCCAGGACACCGTGGCCCGGGTCAACATGGCCCACTGTCTGACTTTATGGATAAAATTTTATTGAGACACAGCAGTGCCCATTCATTTACATATTGTCCTGGTGGCCGAGTGCTTTCTACGGAGACCTCACAGCCCCTAAGCCGGACACCTCTACATGCAGCCCTTTAAGAAAATGTTCGCGACCCTGTTCTAGAGGACTCCAGAAGCCCAGTGGGCACTGAGGGGCGGCACAGCTGGAGGGCACCGGAGGCTCCCTCGCCCATGGCAAAGCAGGGGTAGCTGCCCTTTGTGGAGCGCGGTGAGGATGACCAGCATTTCTGAATTCAGTTCAGGGCTGTGAAACTGGGTTACACACAGAAGCCCAGCCGGGTCCATCTGCTGTCATGCTGACCAAGGCCTGGTGATGGCGGTGACCAGGATGCTAGGCAGAGACCAAGAGGATGTGGTTCCTCGGCTGTGGTCACGGCCACCAATCCTAGGCCACCTCTTTGATGGCCACATCGTCCCGAGGGGCCAGTCCTGAAGGAGACGCATGGCCCACGGAGGTGAATCCCCCACTCCCGGCTGCCAGCTCGCCGCCACATGAGCTGCGTGTGCCACTCTCTCCTTTAAGGACGCAGGCGGCTGTGTGTGGAGCTCGTGGCAGATACGGAAATGACCTCCCAGCTGCATCTGAATAATCCCACCCATGACGCCGCTCTGAGGGTGCGGGCAGAATCGGACTCAAGCGGTGCCCAGGCCAGGCCGGGGGTCCAGGAGGGGTCACCACAGGTGCTCAGCAAGGGGGGGGGACCGGAGAGCAGACGGCTCTCATGGGCCGTGCAGGAGGGTGCTGGGCACAACGTGAGCTCTGAAGTCTGGTCCACACCCCACGCCAGCAGCACCCGTGCCTCCATCCCAGCAGGACCTGCTCCCCAGTCTGAGCAATGCCCCACACCCCACCCTGATGGAAGCAACTTTTAATCCCTGAGTGGAGAAAGGATGGAGACATGGAGGAGAGGTGGCTCCTTCTACTTCTGGACTGTGCCTTCCTCTGGGTGGCACTGGGCAGGGGTCAACCAACCTCATGGTTCCCTTGTGCCCAGGAGGCTCTGGCGAAGCCTGTGTGGGGTGGGTACCCCTGGCTGTAGGAGGAAGCCCAGCCCTGGTTCTGACACACCAGGCAGAGGACAGTGGTGCTGCCCGTGGTGACAGTTCCAGTCTACAGAAGGCTCCGAGCCTTGGGCTGGGAACCCTGGGCTCAATGGGGTGCACTCAAAGCTGGCTCACTCAAAGGCAGGACCCACACTGGCAGCATCAGAAAGCCCAGGGTGTTCGGAACATCACCACCAATCCTGGCCCAGTGTCCACCTCCAGCGGCCTGGTCCCTCTAATCTTTGTCTTTTGGGCTGTTTTAAAAGAATGGACTCTTAGGGTTTATATCTGGATGGCTTCTCAAAGCCTCATGTTCTCAAAGGCAAGGCTTTCAGAAGGTGACTGGACCACGGGCCCTGCCATCGACCTGGTGGGTGGGGCCTGGTCAGAAGAGGCCGGCTGCTGCAGGGTGGCCTGGAGGGGTGCATCTCCCTCCCGCTCCTCCCTTTTCCTGCTCACTGGCAGCTGTGCCGTGCTGTGAGGAGGTCTCCTCCACTGGATCCATCTGCCTGGCTTTTCTGTCTTGGAGCCGAGGAACTATGGACCGAAACATGAGCCAGTACCAAGCTCTCCTCCTTTGGGTTGTGGTACTGGGTTTTGTGGTCCAGGGATGAGGAAAGTGACTCAGACACACTCTGTTTCCCAGACAGCTGTGCCGACCACACGACTGGGAAGGCAGACCCCAGGGCCCTCACCTCCCTGTGGCTTCAACCATTCTTCCCTGATGGAAGTCACAAGGTCGACTCCCAAGGCCGGGTGTGGACACCCTGTCCAGCAGACCCAGCACAGACTTCAGAGCAGTCAGCACGCAAGGACAGAGGGATGTGGGGTTCTTGGGCTCTGGCCTAACACCAGAGCTCTAGGCAGCTCCGGGGAGAAGGCCCTTGGCATTCTGGTGGTGGCAAATACAGCAGGGATGGGTCAGGGGTCACCGTGGTGTGATCATGTCCCCGAGACTTGGGGAGGTGACTAGGGCAGGAGGAGGTCAGAGCATGGAGCTCTGCGGTGGCATCAGAGGCTCCATCAGGCAAGAGACCTGATGCACATTGACTGCTGTAATGTGACACCCTCCGCACAGCCCCAGCATCGCTGGGCGGTGCCGTACTGGGCTGCTGGACTCCCCAGCGCCCAGGACTGTGAACAAGATAAAACTCCAGTCTCATGAGCTACCTGCTCTCAGGCACCTTGTTACAGCAAGGGAAAGGCAGTAACTCGTAAGGTAATGAATCTTACCAGGTGTGGAGCCAACTGCCCTGCATTCCAGGGGACCCATCAGATCCCAAGCTCAGGGACTGACTTGGGAATTGCCAAAGCCACCCTTGAAATCCCCGCCCAGTGTCTGGCTTGAGCAGAGGGCCACCGCTCAGTCCTGAGGGCCGGTTTCAGAAGGAAACTGCCCCCCTCGACCTTGCAGCTGCTGGTCACCCACGAGATGCCTCTTCTGTCCCCAGGCTGTCCTGGAGAGCTATGCTGTCACTGAGCAGACAAATGACATGCACAGCATGCCCTTCTCTGAGGACACGTCAACGTGCTGGGTCCCACACATTGTGTGAGTCCCCCTCGCTTGTCTTCAGCAGGCCCTGACATTCCTCCCAAGAGCCTGGAGTGACCTTTTGGTCTCCAGGAGGCCCTGAGGGTGGAAAAGCAGGAACATTCTACCATACAACAGCCAGGCCAACAGCTGTGCCTGAGGACCTACTGTGTTCAGGCACCGTGAGGCCTGAGGCCGTGGCAGGGGCATAGAGCAGGCAGAGAAGCCCCTGGTGACTCTAAGTGGCCGTGGAGCCAGACACTGACCCCTCCCTGCAGCAGGCATGTGGTCCTCTGCCCAGCCTCCCTGCCGAGATGGACTGTGACCAATGCAGCCAATCTGGGAGTCAGGAGAGAGGGCCCCCGGGGCATGGGACATGGGGCATGTCACCATGCTAGGCCCAAGTCTCCCTGCTCCCACCCCACTCTCCCAGCTCCACAGCTGCTCCAGGGTGAGCCTGTGCAGAGGGAAGAGGCCACTCTCCCAGCTCCACAGCTGCTCCAGGGTGAGCCTGTGCAGAGGGAAGAGGCCACCACAGAGAAGCGCTGCCATGAGAGGGACGGGGCAGCTGACTGCAACCGGGGGACCGTGGAGTGGAACCCCGCCATCCCTCACCAGACCCGAGCCACAGCCCGTGACACGTGAGAGCACAGAGGTCCCCTCACAGGGCGGAAGCCTTGAGACTTGGCCCCTCTTCCCAGGCTGTGGCGGGCTAACACACCACAAGGAGAGAGGGCAGCGCTACAGCCCTCGAGGCCCCAGGGCTGGGCCAACCACTAAGGAGAGATGTGGGGGAGGGGGAGCCACTGCCCCCAACATCCCGGGACTTGGCTTCCAACCCAAGGGCCACATTTGCCCTCCCAGGATCTCGTTCTGATTCTGTCACCCCTCACACTGGGCCCCGTGTCACACTCAAGAAGGGACAGGAACAGAGTATTTGCAAAGGAGAGAAGGGTGCGGAGAGGGCTGGGGGCAGCCCCTCCAGGGAGCCTGAGCTGGGCTCTGCATGGGTCCCCTGTAGGAAGCTCTTTTCTGTCATGTACTTGAGTCCTGAGGGCCCCAGAAAGTGGAGCTGCTTCCAAGAGACCCTCAGGAGTGGGACCTCCATGCCCTCCTTCCACCGAACAGGTGTCTGAACTGCTGGTAGGACAGTCCTTGTGACCTGCAGGGCACAGGCGCAGGGGCACAGCCTGGTGTCCCTGTCCTGGGCCGGGTTTGTAGCCACTTCTCTGGTCCTGCCAGTTGCAGCCCAGGCCATCACAGACCCTGGGGTCACAGCTGGAGCCCAGCCTGGGAACAGCAGCACTGCTCAGCTCCGCATCTGCCTGGACTGGCTCCTGCTCTGGAGACAGGATGTCCCTGAGCTGGCCCCACCTCAGAGTCATTCATGCTGTCATCCTCTCGGCTGCTTCCTACCTGGCCAAGGGCTCACCAGGCCACACGGCTGCTTCTAGCGGGGCTGGGTTCAGAGATAGCAGCTCTGGACAAGGCCGCACTGCTCCACCCGTGGCAGAGTCCATGCTCCGCCCACCGTGTTTTCCTTCGCTCCTTAACTGCCCCTGGGCCACCATGCACTTGTGCAGTTCAGCCTCAGCAAGACACTGCCATACTGGCTACCCAGACCCCATCTTCCGTGTCTGATGGGTTCTACATCTTCCCTGGCCCCTGGGAGGTCTGGGCTCTGCCTGCCTCCAGCGAGACTCCTGTTGGTGAGAACAGCCAGAACCTACACCTCGATGTCTCCTCACAGTCCTTTCCCACCTGCTCCTGGCAGAAGTATCACTGGCCACTGTGTCCAGCTGGAGCCCAACCCCCCACCACACAGCCCAGCTGTCATGGGTCCAAGCAAAGTCCCACACACAGTGCTGTGCTGAGTGTCCTCCAATGCTGTCTTCTCTGATCTCAGGAGCTCCGAGCTGAAGCTCTATGGTTAGGCTGAACTTCCAGATGGGGTGGGATGGGAAGGTCCAGTCTGGTCACCCTGGAGCAGGACCCAGAGCTGCCCATGCATGGAGTAGGCCAGGTGGTGATGCAGCCTCAGAATCTCTGAGCCAGCATCCCCAGAGCCAGCAGGGACAAGATAGATGGTCACCCCTGTGCTAGGGACGTACAGGGTGGTGTGTGGGTGGGTGGGGGTAACAGAGAGAAGGAACAGAGTGGCCCAGCACCAGCTCCCTGTGGGCCCCTGTGCCTCTCTGAGCCTCCTGGCAGATGGGGAAGGACATCATTAGATGCAGTAGCAGCTGCTCCTCTGCTAGCCATAGCCATTTTATTAGACAAAGTAAACAGATAATCAGGTGCACTTAAAAGGCCCCAGAGCCCTGTCCCTCCCCACTGCCATCCTCAGAACCCTTTTCCTACCAATTACAGTGACCAGTGAGAGCAGCGCATCCATCTGTGGTCAGTGGCCTACAGAAAGGAGCACATGGTAAGAACTGTGGTCTTTCCACCACCCTTGCATCAGGCTAGCTGGGGAGGTCCTGCCAGGCACCTGGAACTCCTCCTGTCCTGCAGGAGACATGCAAGACTCAGGCAGAAGTGGCCATGGGCACTGTGCCCAAGACAATGCCAGGATCCAGGGTGAGGTGGGGGACAGCAAGAAGGAGGATGGAGGAATAGGAGGCCCAGGAGGGGTGACTCATGTTGGAGGAAGAAAGCTAACAGGAAGGCAGCTGTTCTTTGTTCTGTGCTGGGGTCCTGTGACATTCTGACCTGTTCTTCCAAGGATGCCTGTCCCCACTCCAAAATGACAGCTACTCAGAGCCAAGGAAGCATCCATGGGTTGGGGAGACAGAAACGAAGGTGGAAACACCCGTAGAGGGTGGGCCGTCATGAAAAATGGAAGCCCACTTTCCAGCCCACACCGACCTGACCTAGTCAGCAACAGAAGCACCTGCCTGGCCACAGGGACAGCTTTAGAGCAGTCACCAGTCTTTCCTGACAGGGCCAGGCAGAGGCTTGTGGGCACTGCTCACAGATACCAAGATTTAAATTTCAAGTAAGTCTCATGAGTCGCAAAATATTACCTTTTGATATTTTTAATTGTTCAACTACTTGAGAGCCACTCTTACTCTCAGGTTAGACCAATCCAGAAAACAGGCAAGATGTGGCCTGACTGTTAGATGCTGATTTAGAATTTCAAATAACCTCTATGGTTTTTCACACACAATGTCCAGCATTCAGCACCAAACTACCAGGCACACTAGGGGGCATGATCAAATGAGCAAAACCCAAGGGGAAAAAACCCAAAGAAATAGTTTTGTAAAATGACTACATGCCAGACTTGTCAAACACCACCTTTAAGATAACTATGCTTAAAATACTAAGAAAAAGATTACAAAATGTAGAATTTCAAGAGATAATGAGGACACATATATACTAATATATACATATATTATGAATAGTTTATGCATGCATAATACCTATGAATATTTCTAAAGAAAATAAAGTTCATTCTTGCTAATCTCTATGTAAGGGCCTTGAGCAATTCTTGCTTCCTTTTGGGCGCTGGTTTCCCCTAGGTAATGGGGAACTAGACTTGGACCAGCAGCCCTCCACCTGCCCTCAGGAGCCTTAGGGTTGTAACTTCCAGTGCTGGGGAAGAACCAGGGGCCCTCTCCCTCCACACAGCACTGCCTGCCTCTAATCTGTTTCCAGACAGGGGCTGCAGAAGTCTGTGGTGTGGTCAGTGCACAAGGGCCCTTGCTGTAGTAATGATGTAAGCTTCACAAAGGGGAGGAGACTCTGGAGGCTGTGGCCAGCATTTCCAGAGGCAGGTCCAGGGCTGCTGAGGGAGGGTCACGGAGGGGACCTGTGGGATGGTCCAGAACAAGTGACAGGGACAGGGAGCTGCAGGGAAGGGCTGATGGAAGTCTCCAAACAGCACAAAGAGGCCTAAGCAGAACATGCTGCATCTCCAGGGTTCTGTGAGGCCTCCCTCTCCTCAGAGGGCCCAGCTTTGCCTCCTGCCTCAAATCCGCCTGTCTTCTGAGAAGCAAGCACTCCTTGGAAGACTAAATGATCCAGTTGGCAGTGTGCAAAAAGTGTGGGAGTGAAGAGGGATGGACGGTCAGCAGCATTTTGTTGTGGCCATGGAGACTCGGAGAAGCAGGAAGATCCCAAGCCCTGGATGCAGGAGTGGCACCAAGAAGGAAGGGGAGAGTTGAGGCTACCCTAGCACAGCCTTCTGCAGACCTTGGCAAGGGCCTTCTCCAGCCAAGTGACACCGGGAGCACAGGAAGTGGAGGAGGCAGGCGGCAGGAGGGCCAAGCCCTAACTCCAGGCTTCCACCCTCCAGAACATGTCCATTGTTTTACGCCTCCTCTATGAGGTACTAGCAGGCGGCTTCACTATCTTCATTTCCTGGGCAAAAGTGAGGCTGAGTGAGGCAGAGGGGCTCGTGCAGGCCACTAAGTCCAGCAAAGCAGCAGAGTGAGAAGCCCCAGCCATGCTGTCTCCACGTAGCCTTGAGTCCCAGCCCCCCGGGTGCAAGATGAGGGTGCTGGCACCTCCTTGGCTGACTCCGCCTGCGGTCCCCACCTATCCTGCCTGCTCTGGACTCAGCCAAACACACAAGCCTGTTCCACGCCCTTAGCAGGAGGCTTTCATCCTGTGCCTCGACCTCCCCTGGGCACTGGGGGCCCTCCGAGCTGGCAGCTGGGCAGAGCGGAGCATGCTTCCCCTGAGCCTGCCCATGGCGGATGTCCCCAAAACACTCCACGTGGGAAATTGTCATCACAGATTCTTCCACAAACCCCAGGCCTTTGAGGGTGCCCCCAACAACTGTTTGTTCTTGTCACTGTTATTTAGCACAATTGTGTATCATTATTTGGATTATTTCTTTCCAACTGAAGAGGAGACAGAGGCTGGAGGACGTGTGCAGGGCTCCCTCAGCCCTCCAAGGGGATTCGTCCAATAGCAGGTACCCTGGCCACGCACAGCTTCTGGCTGGAGGACAGAAAGGGCTGGCTGGGATCTGGGTCCCTGCACCAGGTGCCCAGGATGGGGTCCAGGCCCCCATGAGGTCCATGGCTCCTACTCAAAGGGACTTGTGTTTCCTGGGCACGCCCATCACAACTGCTGTGACTCCATCTTGGGCAAAACTCACACTCAGGCCAACCCCACAATGGTCACCTTTGTGTGCACACACCTGTTTTGCACACTGTGTGGACATGTGCACGGGTGTGTGTGTGCATGCATGCTGGCTGGGCACGCTTGCTGTATGTGCAGTGTGTGCCTGCTCATTCTCCCTAGCCCACAGTAACACGCTCGCTACAGAATTCAGTAATTGCTCTGCTGATTGAGTCATTGACCTCAGACAAATCACTTACAGCCTAAGCCCACTCATCTGCTGGAGGAAAAGAATCATGAGAGTCCTTTAATAATCACAGAACATCACACAAAGAGAGGCCTGGGGGGCACTTGGAACCAGCAGGACAGCTCCCACACCAAGCAGAATCCTTGCTCCAACACATGACCCTCCCGCCCGCTGCAACTCAGGTGGCCTCCTGCCCCTGACCTGGTGGCTCTGTCCTCCATGGCCGCTTCTATCTACAGCACATCACTGCAGGTCATGGTGGCAGTGACAAGAAGCCAGGTGCCTCTGTGCATCCTGCCCCACCCTTCCCACGACCCGCTGGACCACCACCTTCAGCACGGGCCACAGCCAAGCACACTCACCTCCCCACTCCTGCAGTCGGAGCAGCTGTGGACGTGTGGGGTCCAGGGTGCTGTGACCTGCTTTCTCCGCAATCCTGTTACGGAGACTGAGTCTGCAGCCCACACCACAGAGGTCAGAAGGCCAGTGATTCCCCAGTCAGATTGGAGGAGGGCAGTTAGGAACCATTCCTGCAGAGACTCCTGCAGATGGAATTGGGCCAACCCAGCTTTCGCTCTGGAACTCTGCCCTAGCTGCCCAGATCGCTTAGGGGTTCAGGGCAAAACATCTGCTCCAGACTTGCCGACTTATGAAATCATTGTGCTGGGAGCTCCCGGCAGGGCTGGCAGTCACTCACTGCTGGCCTGGTGTCAGTGAGTGAATGAATGAATGAATGGGCACATCCTTGTGTCCCAGGATGGGTGAGTCACGGGGAGCAATGGGGGATGGCTCTGGCTCCTGGGAAGTCTCCTCCATCCCAGTCCTGCTCCTGTGACCACAGCCTGACTGGCTGCCTCCCCCTTCCTCCACCTCGAGGCCCCACTCACACGGCGCTGGGTCTCGGGGCAGGTGCATGGTGTCCCTGAACCTGCCAGTGCAGGTGGCCAGTTTCTTAGAGGTCACTGCGCATCTGTCCCTACCAGGAGGCAGTGAAACAACACTGATTCCACATGTGCAGATTCCAGGGCTCTGAGAAAGAGGCACGGGGATGGCTGTCCAGCTGAGGCGGGTGGGGAAGGTCCTCCCTGCTCACCAGATCTCCCCAGAAGGCAGCGACATTTCCTCCTGAGTGTGGGAGGCAGGTGAGCAGGTGCCATGGGAGAGAAGAGCTGAGAGACAGTGTGCATCTCTACCTCCATTTACTTTACTTTGGAAACAGTGTTGGACTCAAAGACACCTGCAGCCCCCTCCCTAAACCCTGTCTCAGCTTCCCAGGTCTTACACAACGTCCACAGACTCCTGCCACCTGAACAATTTCCCAGGCCTTCTTGGATTTACGACCTCGCACTGCTGAAGATGGCAGACCAGTCTTCTGTAGAAGGCTCCCTGGAGCCCACCCGTCTGAATCTCGTTATGGATTAACCAAGTTTTATGCACTGGGGACTCACACCCAGGCACAAGATCACTCCCTCCTGTCTGGCAGGGCAGCTGGGGTCCTGTGTGGGGACATTCCTGCTTCATTTCTTCTTCCTTGGGGATTCCCACTTCAGGCAACTGGTAGTATGGTGGGTTCTTATTTCCTACCAGGAACATTTCAGGTGCGGCAGGTAGGAGCCCACCCAGCTAGCTCCTGACCATCCCCTCCCTCCCCTGAGTTGTCCTCACTGCTGGGGAAGTAAGGTGTTCCAGGCTGTTCTGCTTCCCTGCTCAATGCCGACATTAATCCTCTATCCAAAGACCCAGGTTCCTTTCATGGACAAGGCCGGAAGCCAAGGCCTGAGCATGGGCTGTGTGCTTTGCTTCCGGGTCACTCACCTGGAGATCCAGGAACTGTGCCCATGAACACACTGAACCACGAGTTGCACCAAAACCTCTGCAAGAAGTGGAAGAGTCCCAGCGCTCATGTCTATCAAGACCCTCGGAATGTGAGCTCTCATGGGTGTGGCCTTTAGAGATGTCTCAAGATAAAGTCACTTGATTTGGGACATGCCCAAAATCCAAGGTCTACTGTCTTCTTAAGGAGACCAGGAGGATGGAGGAAGAGATTGGATGGAAGCCAGGGATGCCTGGTGTGCCAAGGACCAAGAGATTCAGGAAGGGTCCTCCCCTGGCCACTGAGGGAGCACATCCCTGTGACACCTGACTTGGGCATTTGGCTTTGTAATGGTTGATACTTTGTGTCAACTTGAGAAGTTTAGAAACTTAACTAAGTAACTCGGCAGTACTGTATCCTGGGGTGCAGAGGACATGCCCTAGAGCACCTGTTTATGGTCCAGGATGTTGTAATAGTTGATTTGCTGTGTCAACTCAGCAGGGGGCCAGGGTCCTCATTTTATAACTGTCCTGAGCCTGTGCAAGAGGGGGACATATGATGTGAGAGCCACACCCCCCCTAGGGCAGGTGACCTGTGTACAATGTATAGGAGGAGAACAGGCTTGCTCTCCTCTTTTGCCCTTGCTGCTTTTGCTGTCTTCTGCTGCCACAAATGTTGTCGCTCAGCCACACCACCCTGTCTTGAAGCCAGCTGATGACAGACTGAAACAAGAGAAAAGGAACCAAGACAGGACTCAACCACCTGACACTGCCTTCCAGCTGGGACCTCCACAGGTATCAAGGATGAAGACCACGCCAGAGAAGGGCACCTGGACACCAGCAAAAGGCCCGGACACCTCCTTGGATAAAAGTCACCAAGAAACACACACAAACATGAAGATGACCAAGGTACTGAATGTATTCCCAGTGTCGTCAGCCACTGTCACTGACATCTCCATGACTTTCTCACCTCCAAAATCTGGGACTCTGTCCCCCATTAAACAGTGACCCCCCTCCCCCCCCTCCAGGGGCTGGCACCTCATACCAGTGCAATCACTGGGAGCATCCCTCTGGCTGAGCAGACAGCCAGCCACGCTGTGGCTCTTGCCATGATTCCCTCCCTTGTTAAGGAGGAAGGTGGGTCCACAGCAGGACACATGCTGAGGGACACCGGCATGGTGCCACCTCGTGGTCCCTGGAAGGCTGTGCTGCTGGACATGGGGCATAGGTGCCCCTCTGCAGACCCTGTTTCCAGATGGAGTCCCCTGGAAGTCCTTTCCCCTGCAGAATGGAGGGCCCCAGCGGGGTGGGGAGGTGCAGCAAGCTACTAGGGAGGACACAGGTGCAGGCCTGAGCGGGGACGCTGAGATGACAAGGGCATAAGACAAGACCTTAGCTGCTAGTAGAGACACAGATGAAATACACACTTGGTGGCAACCACAGCTCAGCACCCCTGGCCGTGACCATGCCGCAAAGAGATCACAAGTACAAAAGAAAATGGGGGGAAAGAAAAAACACAGCACCCAGAGCTGCTGCCTCCTCCCCCTCTTCAGATGGTTCTCTTTTTAAAAAAACATGCTCTGAGGGTCATTTCTGTGCAGTGAGAGAACATGAAAAATACCAACAACTTGTGTGAAATACCAGCCAAGATGACTAAGGGAGGTGGAGAGACAAAATGCAAATTGATCTCTGTCTCTTGAGAACTGATTTAAGGATCTGTTCAAAATCAAATTAACTTTTTGACTTATTTCCCCAGAAAGCTCCAGAGACAGCCAGGAGGGCGACCATGGACACAGTGGGGGACCTGGGGGCTCAGGCCCCGCAGAACGGCACGTTCTAGCTCCTGCTTCCGGCTCCTGCTTCCGGTCCATCTCTACTACAGCGATGGGATGGTAGCCTCTCCCTCAGGCTGCGGACCCGAGGCCGGTTTGTCCACTTGGCCTACTGTGCCCTCCTCTGTTCAGTTGAGCTCCAGGTGCTGTAGCAGACACAGTGGAGCCACCAAGCTTCTGGGGCAGAGGAGGAAAGTCAGCTGTGTCCCACCGAGGACCTGGACCTGAACCCAGAGCACCCTCCCACCCGCCCTGAGCTGCTCTTCCTGCACCCTGGTGTCCTGCTGTGGGCCTGGATGGCTGACCGGCACCAGCAGGGATGCGATACCGGTGACGCTTCCGGCCATCACCCTCGCTGGCCTCCAGCCCCACCACAGCAGGTCTTGGCTGGATCCCTGCAGCAGGGCCAGGGCTGCCACCGTGGGACAGAATGGATGAACCATGTGTCCTTCAGCTGTGGCCTCCCTCTGAGTGAGACAGGTGATGCTGAAAGAGGCCTCAGCTCTGGGTGTCATCACTCTCCTGACAGATGGGCTAAGACAGAAGTACGACACCGCAGATGTCACCACCACCAAAACCCCAGCCAGGAAGCCGTGTCCTCAGCAGGCACCGAGCACACATGGAGCTGAGTGGCCCTTGGGAAGCCAAGTCCAGCCATCTCTGTGAGACTGGGTACCCTGCCCACCAGTGTGGCATCCCTGGGGCAGTGACCCCTCATGCACAGTGCCTCTTTTGGCCCCAGCAGCTGGTATTTCTGTAGTTTTGTTCAAATTCATGAAAATCAGCCTGGGAAGCCCAGAGCACAGCACGGGGCTCTGACAAGTGGTCGTAAGGCAATGGAGGCACCCCTGGGCTGGTAAAGAGGAATCAACAGGGTCTCTTGGCCCCTACCCCAACCTGACCCCTGCCAGGCGACCAGCACCCAGGGTGGGTGGCAGAGGGGCTGGTGCAGGCGGTCTCTGTGCAGGGCCTCCCGCTGCATAGCCTGCATCAGGGCCAACAGGGACCTTCCAGGCCCAGGATGCTCCATCCCACACCCAACCATAACCACGGGTCAGGAGGGACAACTGGACGGAGCATCCCCAGGCTGTCTGTGACGCTGCAACGGTAGGACAGCCAGTCACCCCCCACATCTGTGCAGAACCCACATCTGCAGGTGCGATGACCGGGGTGGGGGTGGGGGAGAGACGGGGAGAAAGCTGCCTCTGTCCCACACACATACAGACCTCCTTCCTGCCACGGCCACCTAACAGCACAGCGCCATGACTATTTCCACAGCACCGCACCACACTAGGGACAGTAAGTCATCCGGTAGTGACTCTTGGGACAAGTAGGACAGGTAGCTGACAGTACAAAGGGGACGAGAGCACCCTGGGTCCATCCAGTACCCTGCAGACCCCGAGGGACAACTCTGACTCGGCCCAGCTGTGCTCTGTCCTGTCCTCCTTCTGGGATGGCAGGTTCAGTAAGGCCCTTGCTGGACCTCAGGGTGCAGATGAGCCACCTCAGGATGAGCTCACAGGGCCACACAGGGACCCCCAGGGACCCACAGCAGTGTGCAAGGCTGCAGATGTAGGTGGAGCCCCCACCTGACCAGCAACCAGCTGTGCATGCCACACGGGCCCGGCACAGAGAGCAGAGCCTGAGCCGTACCTGCGCTCACACTCAGCCCTTGCTGTAAGGTGGGTACCCGTGCGTGTGTGCCAGCCCCCTACACTCCCTGTCACTCTGCAACCTGCCCTCTGCACGGGGCTGAAACAGCCACCAGCTCATCACAGCTCCAGCTGGGGGCCGAGCGGTTTCGCGGACAGTCAGAGCCTCACTCTGGATCTCAATTTGCAGCTGTGTCCGAGCATACTCAGGAAGGCATCGTGAGCTTTTAGTAAGGGAAGAGATGACTTCTGGCCTCCAGAGTCTTAGAGAGAGTTCTGCATGAGGGGACGCATGTGTGGCTGGTGGCCTTGGAAGTGCTGGGGGGAGGGAGGGGCGTGGGACAAGGCCATGAGGATAAGGGCTGACCACAGAGCAGGGTTGAGGGTGGTCCTGAGGGGCCATGTGCAAAAGCGACTGTAGACGTCAACATGTGGAGAAGTTTAGATCTTTCTGAGACGGCAGCAGAGAGCTATCGACACCTCTTAAGCCAGGGAGCAGCAATGTCGGAGCTGCTCTTCGGGGCAAGCGATGTGCAGCAGTGTGACTTTTCGTCACTGTGTTCCATGAGCATCTTTGCAGCTAGAATGGGGAGCCTGGTGTGCTCTGAGGATTTTATAACCCTTCTGTTCTCCCAGTCCAAGGTGGTGGACACCTGTACTGCTGCCTTTCACAGAAGAGGACAGAGAGGCAGAGAGCTAAGGGACCTCATCACACCGTGAGTAAACGGTGGGGCTGGGGCTGGGCACAGCCTTGGGGAGAGACTGCCTGTCACCCTGCCACTCCCAGGCCTGAGCTCTCTGTGGTGTCTTTGGGCTCTCAGAGGACAGGAAGCCACGGAAACAAACACACACTGGTGGGAAGGCGCCGCAACCCATGAAGGGGCTGCCCCCTCAGCCGCCGTAAATGGGGGTGATCATCGTTCGGTGTCCCCAACCCAATGCACACCTCCCCGAGCAGTACCACACCCTCAGCAGGCCCTTGGCTCCATGGTGACGATGGGGCTGGTGGGGGCTGCGGCTGCCCAGGACCCCACGACAGGACCCCGTCCAAATCGCTAAGCTGGAAAGAGACCAGCAGTCCCATCGGAAGGACGATTCCAACGCAGTCTGCGTGGCTTCGCTCCATGGCAGGTAGAGGAGGCTGCAGAATACACTGGGGAAATCTGAGGCCACCACAGGCCACCACAGGCCACCAAAGGCCAAGGCCAGGCAGGCGCTGGTCCACATCCAGGGTCCAAAGTCTGGGGAAGCCTGAGACTGATGTCCAAGGGGGGTGCCCTGGCTGGAGAAGGGGCAGTGGCTCTTTCCAGCCCAGAGCAGTGGGTGTCAGCACCCTGAGGCCAGCTCAGGCCGGCACCTGAAACTGTCACAGTGAATGACACATTCAACCTAGGCCCCGCGTGGTTCTCTGACCCCAACCTGCATTCTGGAGGGAACGGCAGGCGCCAGGGAAGGAAGGGCCGTGTTTCTCTCCTGCTCCAGCCACGAGGCTCCCAGGAGGCTGCTACCAGCTGAGCACAGCTCAGCAGCTCCACAGGGGCACAGGTGACCGTCGGGTGAGAAGAGAGAGACACACAGCAGGGGGAGGGGCCTTGACACCTCCCCTCAGGCCACTCTCTCCTTCCTTCAAGGACACCGTCATCCTTCCTCGGGGCCCGTCTCTGCCTGGCCGCTCCAGCCCCATCCAGGGGGGCCTGAGGTCAGTGACTACACAGCCTCTGTCCACTCAGGGCCAGGTGGGGACAGCAACCTTCATCGCTTAGTCTCCATTTCCTAATTTGTAAAGTGACTTCAAAAGGGTAGTTGAGGGGATTAAAGGTGGTCAGGCTCGGCTAGCGCGGGACAATCACAACCTCGTTCTCGGATCCCAGCTTTGAACCCTGCCAGGCTGTGTGATCTGGAGCAAGTCCCTTAACCTCTCTGGGCTGTTGTCACTGGGTCTCCCAGACCTCCAGCAAGCATTAGGAGACTCAGCGGAAGTCCCGGGCTGGCGGCCACATGTCCCTGCGACTGTTATTACAAAGGCCGGGGCTCCCCACGCGCCTGGTCCTTCATTTCCCTGCCGGAGCCCAGGCATCGCTTTCTCTTCCTCCTCACAGGCGGGGCCAGGGGCTGGGGCGGCTGCAGCTCAGGATCTGGACTTTACTTGTGGTGACTGAAGAAGCCACGCCCGCCCTCCCCAGGCTGAGCAACTCGTTGCTCGGGACATGATGGTCTATGAGAGCTGCTAATTGGAGCCCCGAGAGGCCCTGCTGGCGGAACACGCGCAGTGCGTGGACGCTGCCCCCCACACAGCTGCCGATTCAATCCGCGTCTCATAAGGGCATCGTGCCCTAGAATTGCGAGTGCAGAAATCAGAACGGGAATCTTGTGTGTTCTATTTCTGGCTCCGACACAGACGACGGCGTATGGGCAGATTGCAATGCCAGAATGTTCTCTGGTCTCTGGGAAATGGCACAAGTCACAGTGGCCTTCTCCTGCCCTTCTGGGAGGGGGCGGGGTGCTCATCCCGGCCATGCCAGGCTTGATCCCCAAGCCATAGCCTTCAGGATTCCTGAACTGGGGAGGAGGACACCTCCCGGACCCACTCTTCCCAGCTACAAGGACACCACTGGGATGGGGCAGGGGTCAGCAGCCGGTTGGACTTGGTCACTGCCTGGCTCAGCTCTGTTCTACTCCTGCTGGGCAGAGCTGGGCATGTGGGGTAGCAGGCACACAGCTTGGATAGAGGCAGAGGGGAGCAGCTAGAAGAACCGACGAGCCCAGAGTGTCAAACACCTGGAGCCCCTCCTCCCCACCTGCAGGAGCCCAGTGCAAGGACACTCAGGGTGCAGCCCCAAGTCCCCATGGGATGCCCGGGTCATGGGCAGTGGCAGGCATCCTCTAGGCACACCAGGGTCCCAAACAAACAAAATCGAGAGTCAGCCCTGGGCCGAGTTGGCCCAGCCCTGCCCTCTCCACGAGAGCCGAGGAGAGGAGGTGGCTGGCCAGGAAATCCCACCGCGAGTCCCCGGGTGAAAACAAGTCTTGCGGCATCTTCATTCTCCACAGAGCAAATGGGCCCTGCGCTCAGCCCTGGGCCGTGTGGGGTGATCCCTCCTGGGTCATGGGGAGCACTGTGTGGCAGAGGTGGCAGCTGGAACCTGGCTCCAGTCCCGGAGCAGGTTCCACACACCCCGGGGGACATCAGCGAGCAGAGGTGCTCTGCACTGCCGTGGCCTCATGAGCCCAGCTGGGTCTGGACGGCTGTGGCTGTGGGGCTCTGCATGCCCAGAGTGTCCTGTCCAGCATGAGCCTGCCGCACACAACCACAGCCCAAGACCACCTGCTCCTCCCCTCCGAGACTAGAACTCTGAAGGGGTGGGGTCCAGGGCTCAGGTGAAGGTGCCCACGTGCCTCTGCCACCTCCCTCTCTGGCGCGACTCCCCGTACCCTTCCAATGCCCAGGGCCACGGTGAATCAAGAGTCAGCTGCTGGACTGTCTGCCTGGACAGGATGACCGCTCAGGGAGCCCGAGCAATGTTAGCTCTTAACTTACTTTAAAAATAAAAACTAGAGCTGGGCACAATGGTGTAAGGTTATAGTTTCAGCGACTGGGGAGGCTGAAGCAGGAGGATCACTTTAACCCCGGAGTTAACATTCAGCTTAACCAACATGTGACAACAAAACAGAAGACGAAGTGCAACAATTCCATGGTGAGAGGAGTTTGGATCTCCTTTTCCGCCTGGGAGCTGTGTTATAAGTGCAAGCAAGAACAGCTGCCACAGAGCTCAGTGAGCAACTTCAGTCTGAGGGAAAAGAAAGCTGCAGGCAAAGGCTGATCCTGCCAGGAAGGGGACCAGGCCCATCCCGTGCTGGGAGGTGTTCCAGGAAAGCTGGCTGGAGGTGACAGGCCTGGCAGGCTCAGTGATCAAGGCAGGACCAGCTGCTGCTCGTCCTGAGTGGGATGCGCTTCATGTCTGAAAGCAGCTCAAGTGGACGCTGCCCCAGCCCAGGACCAGGCTTCTCCTGCTGCACGAGTCACCTGCAGAGGTCCCTCCCAGGATGCCACAGCCAGCAGGAGAAGGGGCTGCCACTGTGCCCTGCCTGAGCCCCATGGACTGCGTGCTCATGAGCCGGGAAGGTACCCAACTGCCACTTGGCTCTTCTCCAGCCTGGCAGCGCGACGCACCCCCGTTCTGGCCCTGCTGGGATGAGCCCCTCAGCCAGCTGATCCATCTCTGTGTTTTTGTGAACTATTCCCCTCCACCCGGGAGCCAAAGTTAACAAGTAAATCAAAGCTCTACAGGGCAGCAAGCCCGGCTGCTCCATCTGTTCCTCCAACAGGGTGGTTAATGCTCCGCCTGTGGGCAGGGAGGGCTTTCTGGAGAGGCAGCCCTTGAGGTGAGGAGCCTGAGGGATCCGCAGCAGGGTCTCCTTCCCTCTGTGACCTCCCACCGGGGACCCCAGCTCCTTGAGGCTTTCTCCAACTCTGTGCTGCTCAGGAGGGGGGCCCAGAGTGAGGAAGGGGTGCTTGCTGTGTCCCCCCAGAGACACAGAAGTCCTGCCCTCTGCATCCACAAATGAGACTTATGCTAGTTAGGGTGAGTGCAAACTTGACTGATTCAAATCTGCCCAGGGGCCGAGAGGAGCACAGTTCTGGGTGGTCATGGAGGTGTGGCCTTGAGTGCTATATTTGGTCCCTCACTTTTCTTTCTGGCACTGTCCCCCTGCTCTACTTCCTGGCCACCATAAATGCCCCACCACATACTTCCATCATGATGCTCCTGCCTTGGAGCCAGCCAACCATGGACTGAACCCGCAAAACCATGAGCCAAATTAAATCTCTCCTCCTTTAAGTTCTGGGTGTTAAGTACTGAAAGCAGACTAATAGAAGACCCTATGTGGAAGGACCGCAGATGGGGTTAAATGGGTTTCCTGGGAGAGGCTCCTCCTGAATTCTCAGGATGGCTCTGAATCCATGGCAAATGCTGTAGGCTGGACCACACCCATTCTGAGTCTTCACTCAGGAGTCCTGAGCCTAGGACCTGTGAGGCTGGCCTGGTTTGAACAAAGTCTTCACAGAGTGCAACCAGTTAACATGAGGACAAGAGAGTGTCCCCAGTGGCTGGTGACCCTAGAAAAAGGGCAACTGTGAACACAGAGAAGAGGGATAGAGATGGCTGTCCACAGCCCAGAAACTCTTAGGGTCACCAGAAATTAAAGTCTCAATAGCCTAGGAAGAAGCCAGACAGCTGACATCATGACCTTGAGCCCTGAGAAAACGCAAGTTCTGGGGGTCAGGCACACACCTTGGGTCACCTTGTTAGCACAGGCCTGCAGAATACAGGGTGACCACGCAAGGGACTTCTCTTCTGCCCCACCTGGTCTGATGTCTTTGTGGGTCTCCACCGATGTGTCTTAGTGACTGCCTGGCACTTACAGGCCCCACAGAGCTCCTACTGGTTGTCCAGACTCCAGAGCGTGGGGGGACAGTGGCTCTTGTCTCACTGCACCTTGCACCCCGCAGTGGAGGGCAGGCAGAGTGCTGCCCACAGGACGCATCCAGCAGTCTTCCCCTGACCTGAACCCTTCTCTGAGAGAAGAATCGCCTGTCCACATCCTGGACTGTGAGGCCAGCAGCTAACTCATTCACGGTGGTGGCCATTCACAGGACGGAGATGGTGCGGATGTGTTTATTCATTAGTGGCCTGTCTCAGTGCTGCTTCTGATTTCTTTCAATGATATTTTCCCAGGACATTCCAGACCATCCAGCTCCAAGATACCCAGAGTGCAGCAGGCTGTGTCCCCTCCGGAGCTCAGTGGGGAAGGATGCTGGGTCCGTGGCCAGGCAGGGTGCCATTGAGACCCAGGAGTCAACGGCAGAGAGCCCCGTGGGGATCCCTCATTTGATCTTTGGGGTGAGGGCATTATCTGTGGCATAACTTAGGGAGGCTTTGAGCCCCTAGCTGGGTGAGGCTGGGTGCCTGGTCTGGGAGGGGTGGAGCAGGAGGACAGCCGGTTCCGTCCTTCAGGTGGGGCGCTGTGGAGCTGGGGTGGGTGGATCGCAGTGAGATCCCCTGGGACCTGGCGTAAACGGTGCCGAGGCCAGGAAGCAAAGCAGGTGCCCTGCCACGTGTTGGACGCAGGACTGCCTCTGTCCAGGGCAGTGGAGCAGCCCCAGAAAGGGAGAGTTCCCAGGGGAATGAGCTTGTCGCCTCTCTGCTCCCCTCCCCGGCGGCATCTGCTAGACATCGAGTCCTGAGTGAAGCTCTCCACTGTGGAGAGCTTCCTGCGGCAGCTGGTGCTGGTATCTTTGCTGCAGGGCACATCTGCTCTGCCTTGAGTCGCCAGCTCAGAGCCCAGTGGCACAGCTCTTGACACACCTAGTGGCCTGTCCCAGGCTGGGCAGTGGGTAAGACCATGAGGCCTCACCCCTGGCACTCCACAGCCGGCCTTAGGCAACGCACTCCTTGGGGAGCCCCGGAGTCTCGGAACAGTGGGGCAGACCTAGTGCAGCTGCAGGGCCCAGGGCCTGAATTGGCTCAGTGCTGGAAGCTTCTGTCTTGGCCAGCAGACAGCTAGGCCTGGACTGCATCTCACATCCTCCCACCTGGGCCTGGGCCACACCCACCTCTGCCCAGGACAGAGGCAGTCCCGCGTCCAACTCACACCTTCCTCAGCCTCTTCCGAATCCCTGAGGCTCTCAGGACAGCACGGGAAGTGTCACAGGGTCCCAACAGACAGCCTGCAGGAGTCAGGGACAGCACCAGAGTCTCAGCTCCGAGATGAGCCTCATCACCCCCACACCAACCTGAGGGCGACTGTCGAGAGATACAATCATCTCCACACTGCAGACCGGCGGGCCCTGCTGGCCTCCAGGGCCCGCGCCCTGGCCCCAGGCCTCCCCATGCTGCCTCAGGGGAGCCCGAGCCCCACCCTTTCTCCTGGGGTTGTTTCAGTGGCTATACCACTCCCGGGATGGAGAGCTTCCTCTGGACAGGGCCAGGGAGCCAGTGTCCAGCGTCGGGGCCGCAGCTCCCCACAGAAGCCCGGAAGCAGCAGCACAAGCCAGAAGGCAGCTGCTGAGGCTGGGTCCAGTAGAACTTTATTGACCAGAGCAACGCGAGGGCCACTCCTTGCTAACGCTGCTCTAGTTGATTTGCACAATGTCCTGATGTCCTGTGGGGATCAGCTGTGTTCACTCAGAGCGTGATGTCCACCCCAAAGCCTGCCACCAACTGCAGGGCCACTCACTGGATGGGTGTTTCCCAAACAGGGATAGGAGAACCCCTTGTGAGTAGGGTCTGCACACCAGGGATCTGTGGTGGGAGGAGCAGGACAAACTTGCCACTTACCCTCATGGAGACACACACCCAGCCTGGCACACTGGTGACTCCAGTGCTCAGTGCAGGGCATCGTGACTGACCAGACAGGACACAGCCACCCAGTGTGCATGCCCGGGCCATGTGTCCTCATGGTAGGAAGCGGTCTCTCTGGGGATCTGGTCAGCTACCCTACACTACACCCCACACAGAGAGTGGCCCAAAGTGACCTCCAACCTGCCGCTCTGACCTGCAGGAAAATCCACATCAGCCTCGTCCTTCCCTCATCGGATCGTGTGGCCTTCTGGCACCCAGGGGCCCAGCCCACCGGCAGCTGCGTCTGAGCCCAGAAGTCGCTCACCTGTGGCCAACCAGGGCCAAGCACAGCGCTGCCCCCAGCTCTGCCCTCACACCCTGCGTGTCTGGCCACACGCAGGCTGGCTTCTGCCCTTGGCCCTGCTCCTCCATCTTGGCCCTGCCACAGCCTACCCTGATCCAGGTCCCCTCTCAGTGACTGGCTTCCTCCTCCCACTGGGCAGGGCCTGGACCTCTCACCATCTGTCTGTCTGTCTGTCTGCTCCCTCTGGAGGAAGGGAGGGCACGTCTTCACCTGACCAGAATGCTGGGTGTAGCTGGTACACAGTCCACCCTTTCTGGTCAGGGGAGCCCAGCATGCTGGATCCTGGCTTCCTGGAAGTGCACCCCAGTCTGCGGTGGACACTGAGGTAGCTGCATTGTCTGAAAGCCTCAGGGCTCCTGCTGGGTCCTTGGATGGCTCCTACTGGGGTGCACACCCTCCCTGGCTCCCCTCCTCTTCAGGAGTGTGGGTGTGGGGTGGGGAAGGGTGGTGGCCTCTGTGGAGAAACCCTGGCAATCCCAGCCACAGGGCAAGAATGCTCGCCCAGACCTCACACCCCAAAATATGCCCGTGAGTCCTAACTCCTTTAGCTGAAGGCTCCCGGCAGACGTGATCAAGATACACACCCAAGAGAATAGCATCCTGGATTATATGGTCACCCCAAACCCACTAACAGCACCCTTTTATCAGAGACTCGGGGAGAAGCCATATAAGGACAAGGTGGAGCCCAAGAGCCCCAGGGATCCCCTGAGCCCCCGCAGCTCCAAGGAGGCAGAAGGACTCTCTCCTGGCCTGGCTGACACCAGCTTCAGGCCCCAGGGCCCCATGAGAGCCCTCGAGAGGACAGGTCAGAGCTGCACCGCTTCCAGCTCTCAGGTGGCGGGAACTCACTGGGACAAGTCAGGGACAGGAACACACTCACACACGCTTATATTCACATACAACTCACACACACACACACTCACACACACACTCATGCTCACATTCACACACTCACAACTCACACACACACATTCACATACACACTCACACACCGATGGGGCTGCACCCAGCATGGGCAGGACGCAGGGAGGGCACGCGCAGGCTGGTCCTGGGTGAGAGGCAGCCTACAGGATGCAGGACTAGCCAGGGTTACCCAGGGCACCAGGCATTCAGAATGCAGGGACACGCTTGGGTGTCAGGTGACTGATATCCACTGAGTAGGGACAGGGTGTTCCCTGCCACCCACGGCACGGAGCAGATGTGCAAACTATGGGCCCCGGTGCTCAGGCTGGGCACAGGTGGACCTGGGACTCCCGCACGTATCCTCAGGAGGTCTGCCTGCCAGCATGGAGGCAGGAATGGAAGTGCCATCGGCAGTGCCCCTGGTGTTCAATGTCAGGGCAGGTGCGGAAGAGCCGGAAACCAGCAAGGGCTCCCAGCATGGTTGGCGGGATGCAGCCTCAGGGCAGCCTGTGACAGAGAAACCGTTTCCAGCTGGGACACGGAATCCTGACCAAGGACACACACTGGTGAACATGGCAGCCACACCCCGGGTGCAACCGCCACTGTCTCCCCCAACAGCAGGGTTGCCACTTCCGTGCCCCGGTCACGGGCAGATTCTGAGTCCCTGTCTTTCTAACAAACATGGCTTCCCTGCTGCTGAAAGAAACTTCTAGAAAAGAAATTTTTCTCTCCCTCTGGTCCCAGGTCACTGACCCCTGAGGACAGAGGAGAGAAGGCTCTGCAAGGTCCACTGAGCCCTGTGATGAGCACAGAGGCGGCCTCGGTATCACGCTGAACCACGGACACACCAGGACAGTGACCAAGGCTCAGAAATGGGCAGCAGCCACCAGAGGGGCCATCTTAAGCACCACGGGGCAATGACCTGCTGCTGTGGCTGTGATAACTCATCCTCTGCAGGGGGATGTACGGGGACCCTCTCAAGTGGACGGACCCTAAGGACGGGCCACTGCTGGGCAGGGACAAGGCTCGCTGGGAGGAAGGTGATGCAGCACCCTAAATGGCAGCTCTGAAATCCAATCCAGAGCCCTCTGCCCCTCCATCCACAGGACTCAGTGTCCAGTCTCCCAAGGGAGGCCGAGTGTGGACACTGAGAGGGACGACAGCATCCCCTCCTGCTGAAGACCCAGTAAGTCGGAAGTCTCTCTAAGTGCTTCCCCCGGAGGACACAGGGCCACCCCCAAAGGATAGCTCGGGGCTCCATGAGGGGCTCCAGCCCCTCTTCTCCAGCCTTTGCTCTAGCACAAGGACACTGCCCCAGGGCTGTCACCCTGCCTGGCTCCTCATACGCCCCACAACCTTCGAGGCTTATCCCACTCACCGCCTCCCACCCAGGGTCTCCCTGCCCCATGCATCTGCCTCTCATTCTCCAGGACTCGGCCCCGGAGCCCGGCCTGTCCTCCTGGGGACCAGTAACCACTGGGGCGCTCGAAGGTGTGGCTTTGCGACACTTCCACGGCCGTCCTTCCCTGCCATTTCTCTGTAGTCTTCTCTTTCTTGGTTTCCCAAATACATCTTTAAACTCCTCACAGAGATAGACAAAGAAGCTGAAGAGGACCAAGGAGCTGGGGCAGGAGCCCACAGCGGCAAAATGAGAGGGAGCCGCGTGGTGGGACCTTAATGAGTCACAGCTCACTCAGTCACTGGGGGCAGCAAAAGCAGAGGCAGCAGCTTACTCGGGCCCAGAGTACCTGCCACACACGCTGTCACCTGTGACCGTGAGTGGCGCCGTGTGTCACCATTCAAACCATGGCTGTGCTCATTCAGTGAGTCCCAATTAGGACTGGAGACCAGCCTTGTGGTCTACAAAGCCGGGATTCTCCGCAGCTCCAACTGCTCCTCTGCTCTTTGATGTTCCCATCCCAATTAAGACCCTCGAAACTTTTGAAGTTCATAAGTCATTTGCTTGAAATATCTTTAAATTAAGGACAGACTTGCTTCCCTGCTAGCAAACATCCCACAACTTCATTAAGAGAGGTTCAGCAGCTAAACTGCCACGGAAGTTTGGGTGAAGGATTCGGCTCCTTCCGGCTACCTCTGCCCCCAGCCTCCTTCCACTCCAGCTCTGGGGTTTAGGAAGCATTTCATTGTCACCAGATTCACTCCCTTGGTTGACTGACCCACATGCTGCCCAAGCCAGCTTGGACACCAGGGTGCAAAGAAAATAACAGCCACAGTACCCGGGCTCACAGAGAGATCCCTAATGGCGCTGAAGGCTCCCTGTGACAAAGACAGAGCAATTAAACTCACCCTTGGGAAACACATGAGCGGGCTGCAGGACTCAAGTGACATCCATACCATGGCAGCCTTGAGCTACAGGACACTGTGCATACGTGACTGACAGGACCCTCCAACATGATGGGGACCTCCGGGGTGATGCTCCGCCCACAGACCCCAACCTGACAGCTGGGAAGGCGCCAGGGAAGGCCAGGGAGCCTGGGGTCGGGGGCAACCCGCAGACCTCAGAACCTTTCCTGAGCAACCCCCAGACACCCAGCGCCCATGCACCAGCGCCACGCAGCAGGAGGACCCTGCCAGTCTGAATCCCTCACTAGCTCACTTTATGAGCTTCAAGATAAAAGCTCAGGAAACAACTCTGCTTTCCTCCTGGGAGACTCTGTGATTCCAGATTCACACCATGACCAGTAAGGGGGCTGTCACAGGACGGGGCCCACCTCGCTCAACCTCAGGCAAACTTCTGACCCATCTGACATCCCTCCCCTGCCAGCGGCACTCGTGAGAGGCTGGAGATCTGCGCCACTGTGAATCTGCACCAAGTGATTTTCCATCCCAAGCAGAGCCTGGCTGGTGTCATCTATACCTCTGTGTGGAACACCAAGGTTAGCCACAAGGCCACAGCATCTCATTAAATGACCGCTCAAAGGTAGTACCAGTAAATTGGCATGATGTTGGCAATTCCTATCAATAGTATCATCATCATTGTCACCATCACCATCATCACCTTCACCATTATCATCATCACTACCACCACCACCATCACCACCGTCACCACCATCACCACCACCACCATCACCATCACCACCATCACCATCACCATCACCACCACCATCACCATCACCACCACCATCACCACCATCACCACCACCACCACCATCACCATCACCATCACCACCATCACCACCACCACCACCATCACCATCACCATCACCACCATCACCA
>PVLA01014115.1:0-32647 GCA_004027455.1 Hydrochoerus hydrochaeris
TTGTTTATTCTCTCAAAAAACCAGCCTTTTGATTCATTAATTCTTTGTATTGCTTTTTTAGTTTCAGTTGCATTGATTTCTGTTCTGCTCTTTAAAATTTCCTGTATTCTATGAGCTTTGGGTCTAACTTGCTCTTCTTTTTCTAGAAGCTTAGGATGTAGCATTAGGTTGTTTATTTGTGCTCATTTGGTTTTTTTGATATGACAATTTATCGCTATGTATTTCCCTCTTAGGACCAATTTCATTGCATCCCACAGATTATGGTATGTTGTTTCTGTATTTTCATTGAGATGTAAGTATTTTTTTTAATTTCTCTTTAATTTCATCTGAAACTCACTCATTGTTCAAAGATTGTTATTTAATTTCCATCTATTCTCAGAGGATACTTTCTCCCCCAGATTCCTTCAATCCTGGTAATGATATTATCTCTGTCTAGAATGAGCTTCAGTTTTCCCTGTAGGGTTTGGATTAGTTGTCACTAATTCCCCCCAGTCCATTATGACTTTGAAGCCCTCTTGCAATGACTCTGATGGGTGACATTCTCTTCTTATACATAAGTATGTTATCTGGGTTATTGATATGGCCCCTATGGCATCTCAATCACATATGCGATAAATTTCATGTATGTTATAATCTTCATACATGCAATAATTGGCACGTATATTTCAGACGTGTCACATGTGATATTTTTATGTCATGAAAAGGTAATACATGTCACATATACATGCCATGCCTGTCATGAAGGTCACAAATTTCGTAAAGGTGAGTTAGGTCCTTTAAAATGTTGTAAATGTCACATTGAACATATATGTCACATATGTCATAAATGTCACATGTGTCACCTTGCTTGTCACAAATTTCCCCAGTTCCATTGTGCCATGGAAGCAAGTTGCAATTTATCTGATGGGTACAATTCTCTCTTTATTTTTAAGATTAGGATTAGGTATATGTCATATAAGTCAAACATATCACCTATGTGATTGGTGTCATATGTGTCATAAAATTCATACATGTCATAATTGACACATAGATGTCACACGTGTCACATGGGAAATTTTTAGGTCACATAGGTCATATATTTCTCATATATGTCACATTCATGCCCCAAAAGACATAAATGCCACAAATGACATAAAGGTGTCTTCTGTCAATAACAACCTTAATGTCACAAAGACCATATATGTGACATAGGTGGTATGTGACATACACTAAACATGTCATAGGTCTCAATGTCTTATATGTCACCTATGTCACAATTGTCACAAATGTCACGTATGCCACATAAGACGAACATATCACTTATGCCATTCATGACATGCCAATATCATTTAATTCAAAAATGGAATATAAACCCTAAAAGTCACATGTCACAAGTGTCATAGTTGTCACAGTTGTGACAAGTCACATCTTTCACAATTAGCACTCTCAATCTCTGCCTCATTTTGGCAATGCTATTTTCTGACTGGTTTTTCTGCTTTCTTTTGTGCTACTCCCAGCCATGCTCAGAGGTGCCTTACTACCCCTGTTCCTTCAATCCTGGTCATGATATTGTCTCTGTGTAAAAAGAGCTTCAGTAATCCCTGTATGGTTTGGATTTTTGGTCACCAATTTCCCCCATTCCATTATGACATGGAAGCCCTCATGCAATTACTCTAATGGGTTACATTCTATTCATAAATGTAAGTATGTTATCTGGATTATTGATATGGCCCATATGGCATCACTATCACATATGTGAATAACTTTCACGTGTGTTATAATCTTCATACATGTAATAATTTGCACACATATGTCATACATGTCACATGTGATATTTTTATGTCATAAAAAGGTCATACATGTCAGATACACGTGCCATGCATGTCATGAAGTTCACAAATGATTTAACGTTGAGTTAGGTCCAAAATGTAGTAAATGTCAAATTGAACATATAGGTCACATATGTCATAAATATCATATGTGTCACATTGCTTCTCACAAATATCCCCAGTTCCATTATGCCATGGAAGCAACTTGCAATTTATCTGATGGATAACATTCTCTCTTTATTTTTAAGATTGTCCTCTGGATTAGGTATATGTCATATATGTCAAACATATCACCTATGTGATCGGTGTCATATGTGTCATAAATGTCATACATGTCATAATTGACACATAGATGTCACACGTGTCACATGGGAATTTTTTATGTCATACATAGGTCATATATTTCTCATATAGGTCACATTCATGCCCCAAAAGACATAAATGCCACAAATGACATAAAGATGTCTCCTGTCACAAATGACCTTAATGTAACAGAGACAATATATGTCACATAGGTCGTGAATGTCACCTATGTCACATATGTGACATATACTAAACATGTCATGGGTCTCAAGGTAACATATGTCACCTATGTCAGAATTGTCACAAATGTCACTTATGCCACATAAGACGAATACATCAATTATGCCAGTCATGACCTACAAATATCATTTATTTCAAAAATGGCATATAAACCCTAAAAGTCACATGTCACAAGTGTCATAGATGTCACAATTGTGACAAGTCACATCTGTCACTATTAGTGCTCTCAATCTCTGCCCCATTTCAGCACTATTTTCTGACTTTGTTTTTCTGCTTTCCTCTTTGTGCTACAACCCGCCATGCTCAGAGGTTCCTTTCTGCCCCAGTTCCTTCAATCCTGGTCATGATAATGTCTATGTCTAAAATGAGTTTCAGTATTCCCTGTAGGGTTTGGATTTGTGGTCACCAATTCCCCCCATTCCATTATGACATGGAAGCCCTCTTGCAATTACACTGATGGGTGATATTCTCTTCATATATGTAAGTATGTTATCTAGATTATTGATATCGCCCTTATGGCATCTCTATCACATATGTGATAAGTTTCACGTGTGCTATAATCTTCATACATGTAATAATTGGCACATATATGTCATACATGTCACATGTGATATTTTTATGTCATAAAAAGGTCATACATATCAGACACTCATGCCATGCATGTCATGAAGTTCACAAATGATGTAAAGTTGAGTTCAGTCCAAAATGTTGTAAATGTCACATTGAACATATATGTCACATATGTCATAAATGTCACATATGCCTCATTGCTTGTCACAAAGATCCCCAGTTCCATTATGCCATGGAAGCAACTTGCAATTTATCTGATGTCTAACATTCTCTCTTTATTTTTAAGATTGTCCCCTGGATTAGGTATATGTCATTTATGTCAAACATATCACCTATGTGATCAGTGTCATATGTGTCATAAATGTCATACATGTCATAATTGACACATAGATGTCACATGTGTCACATGGGAAATTTTTGTGTCATACATAGGTCATATATTTCTCATATAAGTCACATAAATGCCACAAATGACATAAATGCCACAAATGACATAAAGGAGTCTTCTGTCATAAATGAACTTAATGTCACAGAGAACACATATGTCACATACTCTTTAATGTCACATATGTGACATATGTGACATATACTAAACATGTCATTGGTCTCAATGTCACATATGTCACCTATGTCAGAATTGTCACAAATGTCACTTATGCCACATAAGACAAATACATCAATTATGCCATTCATCACCTACAAATATCATTTATTTCAAAAATTTCATATAAACCATAAAAGTCACATGTCACAAGTGTCATAGATGTCACAATTGTGACAAGTCACATCTGTCACCATTAGCACTCTCAATCTCTGCCTCATTTTGGCACGGCTATTTTCTGACTTTGTTTTTCTGCTTTCCTCTTTTTGCTACTGCCCGCCATGCTCAGAGGTTCCTTTCTACCTCAGTTCCATCAATCCTGGTAATGATAATGTCTCTGTCTAAAATGAGCTTCTGTAATTCCTGCAGGGTTTGGATTTGTGGTCAACAATTCCCCCCATTCCATTATGACATTGAAGCCCTCTTGCAATTACTCTGATGGGTGACATTCTCTTCATATATATAAGTATGTTATCTGGATTATTGATATGGCCCGTATGGCATCTCTATCACATATGTGATAAGTTTCACGTGTGTCATAAGCTTCATACATGTAATAATTGGCACATATATATCACACATGTCACATGTGATATTTTTATGTCATAACAAGTTCATACATGTCAGATAAAAGTGCCTGCATGTCATGAAGGTCACAAATGACATAAAGATGAGTTAGGTCCAAAATGTAGTAAATGCCATATTGAACATATATGTCACATATGTTATAAATGTCACATGTGTCACATTGCTTGTCACAAATATCCCCAGTTCCATTATGCCATGGAAGCAACTTGCAATTTATCTGATGGGTAACATTCTCTCTTTATTTTTAAGATTGTCCTGTGGATTAGTTATATGTCATATATGTCAAGCATATCACCTATGTGATTGGTGTCATATGTGTCATAAATGTCATACATGTCATAATTGACACAAAGATGTCACATGTGTCACATGGGAAATTTTTATGTCATACATAGGTCATATATTTCTCAAATAGGTCACATTCATGCTCCAAAAGACATAAATGCCACAAATGACATAAAGTTGTCTTCTGTCACAAATGACCTTAATGTCACAGGGACCATATATGTCACATAGGTCGTGAATGTCACCTATGTCACATATGTGACATATACTAATCATGTCATGGTTCTCAGTGTCACATATGTCACCTCTGTCAGAATTGTCACAAATGTCACTTATGCCACATAAGATGAATATATCAGTTATGCCAGTCATGACTTACAAATATCATTTATTTCAAAAATGGCATATAAAACCTAAAATCACATGTCACAGGTGTCATAGATGTCAAAATTGTGACAAGTCACATCTGTCACAATTAGCGCTCTCAATCTCTGCCTCATTTGGCACTGCCATTTTCTGACTTTGTTTTTCTGCTTTCCTCTTTTTGCTTCTGCCCGCCATGCTCAGAGGTTTCTTTCTGCCCCAGCTCCTTCAGTCCTGGAAATGATAATGTCTCTGTCTAAAATGAGCTTCAGTATTCTCTGTAGGGTCTGGATTTGTGTTCACCAATTCCCCCTATTCAATTATGACATGGAAGCCCTCTTGCAAATACTCTGATGGCTGACATTCTCTTCATATATGTAAGTATGTTATCTGCAGAATTGATATGGCCCAAATGGCTTCTCTGTTATATATGTGATAAGTTTCACGTGTGTCATAAGCTCCATACGTGTAATAATTGGCACAAATATGTCATCCATGTCACATGTGATATTTTTATGTCATAAAAAGATCTTACATGTCAGATATATATGCCATGCATGTCATGCAGGTCACAAATGTTGTAAAGTTGAGTTAGTTCAAAAATGTTGTAAATGTCACTTTGAACATATATGTCACATATGTCATAAATGTCATATGTGTCACATTGCTTGTCACAAATTTCCCCAGTTCCATTATGCCATGGTAGCAACTTGCAATTTATGCAAAGTATAATATTCTCTCTTTATTTTTAAGATTGTCCTCTGGATTAGTTATATGACATATATGTAAAACAGAACACCTACCTGATCAGTGTCATATATGTCATAAAGTTCATACATGTCATAATGGACACACAGATGTCACAAGTGTCACACGTGAAATTTTTATGTCATAGATAGGACAGGTATTTCTCTTATTTTTCTCATTGATTCCCCAAAAGTCATAAATGCAGCAAATAACATTAAGGGGTCTTCTGTCACAAATGACCTTAATGACACAGAGAACATATATGTCACATAGGTCGTGAATGTCACATATGTCACATATGTGACATATACTAAACATGTCATGGGTCTCAATGTCATATATATCACCTATGTTACAATTATCATAAATGTCATTTATGCTACAAAAGGCAAATAAATCACTTATGCCATTCATGTCATACAATTATCATTTATTTCAAAAATGGCATATAAACACTAAAAGTCACATGTCATAAGTATCATAGATGTCACAAGTGTGACAAGTCACATCTGTCACAATTAGTGCTCTCAATCTCTGCCTCATTTCGGCATTGCTATTTTCTGACTTTCATTTTCTGCTTTCCTCTTTGTGCTACTGCCTGCCATGCTCAGAGGTTCCTTTCTGCCCCAGTTCCTTCAATCCTGGTCATGATAATGTCTCTGTCTAAAATGAGCTTCCGTATTCCCTGTAGGGTTTGGATTTGTGGTCACCAATTCCCCCCATTCCATTATGTCATGGAAGCCGTCTTGCAATTACACCAATGGGTGACATTCTCTTCATATATGTAAGTATGTTATCTGGATTATTGATATGGCCCATATGGCAACAATATCACATATGTGATAAGTTTCACATGTGTTATAATCTTCACACATGCAATAATTTGCACATATATATCATTTATGTCACATATGATATTTTTATGTCTTAAAAAGTTCATCCATGTCAGATACACGTGCCATGCATGTCATGAAGGTCACAAATGTCGTAAAGGTGAATTAGGTCCAAAAAGTTGCAAATGTCACATTGAACATATATGTCACATATGTCATAAATGTCACATGTGTCACATTGCTTGTCACAAACATCCCCAGTTCCATTATGACATGGAAGCAACTTGCAATTTATCTGATGGGTAACATTCTCTCTTTATTTTTAAGATTGTCCTGTGGAGTAGTTATATGTCATATATTTCAAACATATCACCTATGTCATCGGTGTCATATGTGTGATTAATGTCATACATGTCATAATTGACATATAGATGTTACACGTGTCACATGGGAAATTTTTATGTCATACTGAGGTCATATATTTCTCATAAATGTCACATTCATGCCACAAAAGCCATAAATGCTACAAATGACATAAAGGTGTATTCTGTCACAAATGACCTTAATGTCACAGAGAACATATATGTCACATATGCCGTGAATGTCACATATGTCACATATGTGACATATACTAAACATGTCATGGGTCTTAATGTCATATATATCACCTATGTCACAATTATCACATATGTCACTTATGCCACATAAGATGAATACATCACTTATGCCATTCATGACATACAAATATCATTTATTTCAATAATGGCATACAAACCCTAAAAGTCACATGTCACAAGTGTCATAGATGTCACAATTGTGACAAGTCACATCTGTCACAATTAGCGCTCTCAATCTCTGCCTCATTTTGGAACGGTTATTTTCTAATTTTGTTTTTCTGCTTTCCTCTTTGTGCTACTGCCAGCCATGCTCAGAGGTTCCTTTCTGCCCCAGTTCCTTCAATCCTGGTCATGATATTGTCTCTGTCTAAAATAAGCTTCAGTATTCCCTGTAGGTTTTGGATTTGTGGTCACCAATTCCCCCCATTCCATTATGACATGGAAGCCCTCTTGCAATTACTCTGATGGGTGACATTCTCTTCATATATATCAGTATGTTATCTGGATTATTGATATGTTCCATATGGCATCTCTATCACATATGTGATAAATTTCACATATGTTATAGTCTTCAAACATGTAATAATTGGCACAAATATGTCATCCATGTCACATGTGATATTTTTATGTCATAAAAAGATCTTACATGTCAGATATATATGCCATGCATGTCATGCAGGTCACAAATGTTGTAAAGTTGAGTTAGTTCAAAAATGTTGTAAATGTCACTTTGAACATATATGTCACATATGTCATAAATGTCACATGTGTCACATTGCTTCTCACAGATTTCTGCAGTTCCATTATGCCATGGAAGCAACTTTTAATTTATCTGATGGGTAATATTCTCTCTTTAGTTTTGAGATTGTCCTCTGGATTAGTTATATGTCATACATGTCAAACATATCACTTATGTGATAAGTGTCATATGTGTCATAAAAGTCATAGATGTCATAACTGACACAGAGATGTCACACGTTTCAGATGGGAAATTTTTAGGTCATACATAGATCATATATCTCACATATATGTCACATTCATGCCCCAAAAGGCATAAATGCCACAAATGATATAAAGGTGTCTTGTGTCACAAATAACCTTAATGTCAGAGAGACCATATATGTCACATAGTTCCTGAATGTCACATATGTCACATATGTGAGATATAGTAAGCATGTCATTGGTCTCAATATCGTATATGTCACCTATGTCAAAAATATCACAAATGTTATGTATGCCACATAAGATGAATACATCACTTATGCCATTCATGACATACAAATATCATTTATTTCAAAAATGGCATATAAACCCTAAAAGTCACATGTCACAAGTGTCATAGATGTCACAATTGTGACAAGTCACATCTGTCACCATTAGCATTCTCAATCTCTGCCTCATTTTGGCACTGATCTTTTCTGATTTTTTTTCTGCTTTCCTCTTTGTACTCCTGCCGGCCATGCTGAGGTTGCTTTCTGCCCCAGTTCCTTCAATCCTGGTAATGATATTGTCTCTGTCTAAAATGAGCTTCAGTATACCCTGTAGGGTTTGGATTTGTGGTCATGAACTCCCCCCATTCCATTATGACATGGAAGCCCTCTTGCAATTCCTCTGATGTGTGACATTCGCTTCATATATGTAAGAATGTTATATCAATTATTGATATGGCCCATATGGAAACACTATCACATATGTGATAAGTTTCACGTGTGTCATAAGCTTCATACATGTAATAATTGGCACATATATGTCATACATGTCACATGAGATATTTTTATGTCATAAAAAGATCATAAATGTCAGATACAAATTCCATGCATGTAATGAAGGTCACAAATGTCATAAAGGTGAGTTAGGTCCAAAAAGTTGTAAATGTCACATTGAACATATATGTCACATATGTCATAAATGTCACATGTGTCACATTCCTTGTCACAAATTTCCCCAGTTCCATTATGCCATGGAAGCAACATGCAATTTATCAAATGGGTAACATTCTATCTTTATTTTTAAGATTGTCCTCTGGATAAGTTATATGTTATATGTGTCAAACATGTCACATACGTAATCAGTGTCATATATGTCATAAAGGTCATTCATGTCATAATTGACACATAGATGTCACACGAGTAACATGTGAAATTTTTATGTCATAATTATTTTATATATTTCACCTATATTTCACATTGTTGCCCCAAAAGACATAAATGCCACAAATGACATAAAGGTGTCTTCTGTCACAAATGAACTTAATGTCACAGAGACCATAAATATCATATAGGTCGTGAATGTCACATATGTCACATATGTGACATATACTAAACATGTCATGGGTCTCAATGTCATATAGGTCACCTATGACACAATTATCACAAATGTCACTTATGTCACATAACCCGAATACGTCACTCATGCCATTCATGACATACAAATATCATTCATTTCATAAATGGCCTATAAACCATAAAATTGACAGGTCAAATGTGTCATAGATGTCACAATTGTGACAAGTCACATCTGTCACAATTTGTGCTCTCAATCTCTTCCTCATTTTGGCACTGCTATTTTCTGACTTTTTTTTTGCTTTTCTCTTTCTACTCCTGCCTGTCATGCTCAGAGGTTCTTTTCTGCCCCAGTTCCTTCAATCTTGGTAGTGATATTGTCTCTGTCCAAAATGAGCTTCAGTATTCCCTTTAGTGTTTGGATATGGGGTCACCAATTCCCCCATTCCATTATGAAATGGAAGCGCTCCTTCAATTACTCTGATGGGTGACATTCTCTTCTTATATGTAAGTATGTTATCTGGATTATTGATATGGCCCATATGGCATCTCTATCACATATGTGATAAGTTTCACATATGTTATAATCTTCATACATGTAATAATTGGTGCATAGTTGTCATAAATGTCACATGTGATTTTTTTTTATAAAAAGATCATATATGTCAGATATAATGCCATTCATGGCATTAATGTCACAAAAGTCCTAAAGGTGAGTTAGGTCCAAAAAGTTGTAAATGTCACATTGAACATATATGTCACATATGTCATAAATGTCACATGTGTCACATTCCTTGTCACAAATTTCCCCAGTTCCATTATGCCATGGAAGCAACCTGCAATTTATCTGATGGGTAACATTCTCTCTTTATTTTTAAGATTGTCCTGTGGATTAATTATATGTCATATATGTCAAACATATCACCTATGTGATCGGTGTCATATGTGTCATAAATGTCATACATGTCATAATTGACACAGATGTCACACATTTCACGTGGGAAATTTTTATGTCATTCATAGTTCATATATTTCTCATATGTGTCACATTCATGCCCCAAAAGACATAAATGCAACAAATGACATAAAGGTGTCTTCTGTCACAAATGACCTTAATGTCACAGAGACCATATATGTCACATAGGTCATGAATGTCACATATGTGACATATACTAAACATGTCATGGGTCTTAATGTCATATATGTCACCAATGTCACAATTATCACAAGTGTCACTGATGCCACATAAGATGAATACATCACTTATGCCATTCATGACATACAAATATCATTTATTTCAAAAATGGCATATAAACCCTAAAAGTCACATGTCACAAGGGTCAAAAGTGTCACAATTTTGACAAGTCACATCTGTCACAATTAGCACTCTCAATCTCTGCCTCATTTTGGCACGGCTATTTTCTGATTTTGTTTTTCTGCTTTCCCCTTTGTGCTACTGCCCGCCATGCTCAGAGGTTCCTTTCTACCCCAGTTCCTTCAATCCAAGTAATGATAATGTCTCTGTCTAAAATGAGCTTCAGTATTCCCTGTAGGTTTTGGTTTTGTGGTCACCAATTATCCCCATTCCATTATGACATGGAAGCCCTCTTGCAATTACTCCGATGGGTGACATTCTCTTCATATATGTCATTATCTTACTTACATTATTGATATGGCCCACATGGCACCTCTATCACATATGTGATAAGTTTTACGTATGTTATAATCTTCATACATGTAATAATTGGCACATATATATCATCCATGTCACATGAGATATTTTTATGTCATAAAAGTTCATACATGTCAGATATACATGCCATGCATGTTATGAAGGTCACAAAAGTCATAAAGGTTAGTTAAGTCCAAAATATTGTAAATGTCACACTGAACATATATGTCACATATGTCATAAATGTCACATGTGTCACATTGCTTGTCACAAATATCCCCAGTTCCATTATGCCATGGAAGCATCTTGCAATTTATCTGATGGGTAACATTCTCTCTTTATTTTTAAGATTGTCCTCTGGATTAGTTATATGTCATATATGTCAATCATATCACCCATGTGATAAATGTCATATGTGTCATAAAACTCATAGATGTCATAATTGACACAGAGATGTCACACGTGTCACATGGGAAATTTTTAGGTCATACATAGGTCATATATCTCACATATATGTCACATTCATGCCCCAAAAGACATAAATGCCACAAATGATATAAA
This sequence comes from Hydrochoerus hydrochaeris, assembly GCA_004027455.1. Classification (NCBI taxonomy): domain Eukaryota; kingdom Metazoa; phylum Chordata; class Mammalia; order Rodentia; family Hydrochaeridae; genus Hydrochoerus; species Hydrochoerus hydrochaeris. Next base: position 11,471 of record PVLA01014115.1, read on the forward strand.
GGTGTCTTCTGTCACAAATGACCTTAATGTCACAGAGACCATATATGTCTCATAGGTCGTGAATGTCACATATGTGACATATACTAAACATGTCATGGGTCTCAATGTCATATATGTCAGCTATGTCACAATTATCACAAATGTCACTTATGACACATAAGACAAATACATCACTTATGCCATTCATGACATACAAATATCATTTGTTTCATAAATGGCATATAAAACATAAAAGTCACATGTCACAGGTTTCATAGATGTCACAATTGTGCCAAGTCACATCTGTCACAATTAGCACTATCTGTCTCTGCCTCATTTTGGCAATGCTATTTTCTGACTTTGTTTGTCTGCTTTCCTCTTTGTGCTACTGCCGGCCATGCTCAGAGGTTCTTTTCTACCCCAGTTCCTTCAATCCTGGTAATTATATTGTCTCTGTCTAAAATGAGCTTTAGTATTCTCTTTAGGGTTTGGGGTTGTGTTCACCAATTCCCCCTATTCCATTATGACATGGAAGCACTTTGCAATTGCTCTGATGGGTGACATTCTCTTGTTATATGTATGTTATCTGGATTATTGATATGGCCCTTAAGGCATCTCTATCACATATGTGATAAGTTTCATGTATGTTATAATATTCATTTATGTTATAATTGACACATATATGTCACACGTGTCACATGTGATAATTTTAGTTCATAAAAAGACCATATATGTCAGATATACATGCCATGCATGTCATAAAGGTCACAAATGTCACATAGGTCTGTCAGGTCCTAAATGTGGTAAATGTCCCATTGAACATATGTGTCACATATATCATAAGTGACATGTATGTTTCTATCTACACAAGTGAATAGTGTGCTGGATGTGATCCAAATAATGACCTTGTGCCCACCAATATTTTAACAGGATCCTTGTCAAATGCTGGTCATATCTGAGAAGAATGTGCATCAAATCTTAAAGCAGGTAACAGACAGTGACAGCAAGGCTGAAGGCATTGTTGATGTATTTGGACTCAGGGTGACTGTTGTTACTGAGGTCTGGGAGGCGCAGCTCACAGGAATGATGGCAACCTTGATCTCCATGCAGTACAGAGTTTTTACAGAAGACAGCACGGGGAGGAACATTCAGTCAAGATTTATTCTTTTCTAATTGACCAGTGCATGAATTAGAAATGATGTCCTCGGCCACTGGGAACTTAGCGGAAGGTTGCATCAGGGGCAAGATGCCCAGACCCAACTCCATGGGCCCACCCTGCCACCGGGAACTTAGTAGAAGCCTGAATCAGGGGTAAGCTGCCCAGAACCTCCACCGAGGGCCCACTCTGCCACCGGGAACTCAGTGCAAGCCTGCATCAGGTGTAAGCTGCCCAGAACCACCACCGTGGGCCCGCCCTGCCACGGGGAACTCAGTGGAAGCATCAATCAGGCATAAGCTGCCCAGAACCTGCCCTGTGGGCCTGCCCTGCCACCAGGAACTTCGAGGCCTGCCCAAGATTGAAAACTGCCCTGGACTGTTTCTGCTGGGCCCGCCCTCCCACCTGGATCATCAGAAGATCTCAGCTGAATTCAGTTAGTGTGAGAAAATTTGGAATTTTGCTCCAAGGTGGTGAACTTCGGACTACACTGGATTGACTGTATCAGTGTGGTGAGTATACCCCTAAAATAGAGGTGTACAGGGGATCAATAAGGCCAGTAGTAAAACCCCCTACAACTAACCATACCACTTTGTTGTGTCTGAAAATAGTGTGATCCCTTCCTACACATAGAAAACAACCAGGCAGAGTGAAAATGACAAAATGAAAAAGCAAAATGCAGTCTCAAACATATAGTTCACCAGAAGCAATTATAGGAGACATTGAAATAGAGGACCCCAAAAGTAACACACCAGGAATCTCTGAAAAGATAGCAAGTGAAATAAAAAAAACAAATGCATCAGGCTATAGAGGAAATCAAAATAGAAGTAGTCTCCCATGTAAAGATAGAAATAACAACTTTAGTAAAGGAATTGTGGAATGCAGCTAAAGAAGAATTAGAGAAAAAAGTACATGAGCATGGGAAACTAATTGAAACTTTGAATGAACAATATAGAAAACAAGCAAAATTCTTGGAAAAAACTCAAAATAGATATCCAAGAAACACAGAATTCTATTGAAAGCATGCAAAATTGCCTAAAGGAAGCTGAGGATAGGATTTTGGACCTTGAGGACAGGATCACAGTTAGTGATCAGAAAAAGATGGAAGTTTTAAAAATAACAAAGCAGCATGAAATGACAATCCAGAAGCTTCATGATGATGCCAAGAGCAACAATCTAAGAATAAGGGACATTAGTGAAGATACAGGAGTGCAGGCAAATGACATACATAAAGTACTTACAGAAATAATAGCAGAAAATTTCCCAAACATGGGGAAAGAATCTGATATGCAAATAAGTGAGGCATAGAGAACACCAAACAGTCACAATCAACATAAATCCACACCCAGACACATAATAATTAAGAGTTCAGACATACAGCATAAAAACAAAATATTACAAACTGCCAGAGAAAAGACACAACTCACCTATCAAGGAAAGCCCATTAGAATCACGGCAGACTTTTCAGTACAAACCCTCAAGTCAAGAACAACTTGGAGTGAGGTATTTCAAGCCCTGAAAAAAAAAACCTTCAACCCAGACTGATGTACCCAGCAAAACTTTCATTCAAATTTAATGGAGAAACAAGATATTTCCATGACAAAGAACAACTGAAGAAATTCATGTCCACCCAACTAAACCTAGAAAGAGTACTGGAAGACATACTAGACAGAGATAAAAATGATCACAATCCCCAAAACAACAACAGAAATAAACCAGGTAGGATATGCAATTAAATAAGAGGAAAAGCAGAAAGAAACAACTGGAACATAACATGGCAAAGTCGAGCCATTACATGGAAATCCATATGGAGAATTCTCAGAAGACTTAGATTGGAAGCCCCATTCAATCCAGCTATCCACCTCCTGGGTATTTTCCCCAAAGAACTGTAAAGTTCATATCACAGTGATATATGTGCACCCATGTTCATAGCTGAACAACTTGTGATAGCTAAATCCTGGAAATAACCAAGTTGCCCATCAACTGCAGAGTGGATGAAAAAGATGTGGCATTTTTATACAATGGATTATTACTCACCTATAAAAAAGGATGACCTTGAGGCCTTCATTGGCAAGTGGAGACAATTTGAGACTATCCTCATTAGTGAAATAAATAAGAATCATATTTATAAATATCAGTATTGTGTCTCTAGTGTAAAAAGTAAACAAGAACTACAAAAGTAATAAAACCAAAATGTTTCATTGCTATTGCAAAAAAGAGAGGAAAAGAAAGTGCTCTAAGGGATATAACTTCATGTATGTTTGAGTGTGTAAAATAGATGACCATATTGCTGAATCTTTGTTGGATCTTTGAGCACAACTGTTTGTAGTCTGACTGTTTGAATATTTACTATGTACCCTTTAACTTTGTAACTTGAACAACTACATCCAGGATGACAGTACTTAATTTATAAATTACTGATTTCTTAGTGGAGCTTTTTCTCATTCTCCTTCTTCTTTCTTTCTTTTAGAATTCTGTATTGTTGCTACCATTTTTTCTGTTTTTATTCTTTTCTTTAAATAAAAATTTAAAAATGTATAATTGCTATTGTAAAAAAAGAGTAAATAGGAAGCACTATAAGAGATACAGCTGCATGTAAGTTTAGATGTGTGGGATTGATGACCATATTTATAGGTGCTTGTTGGATTGCTGAACAGACCTGTTTGCACTTTCACTGCTTTAGTGTCCACTTTGTGTGCTTTAATTCTGTAACTTGAATAACCGTTTCTAAAAGAACAATATGTAAGGTATCAACAAGTGATTTCTTACTGTTTATCTTCTTTTCTTGAAATTCTGTAATATTTCTTCCTTTTTCCTGTTTTTTTCTATTTAAATAAAAAAATGTATAATTGCTATTTTAAAAAAGAGAAACTAGAAAGTGCTATAAAAGATATTACTGCATATATATTTATATGTGTAAGATTGTTACCCATATTTCTTAGTTCTTATTTGATTGTTGAACAAATCTCTTTGCAGTCTCACTGCTCGAGTGTCTATTTAGTGTGCTTTAATTTTGTAACTTGAACAACTATTTCTAAAAGAGCAAAATGTAATTTATGAACTACTGATTTCTTACTGTGTTTTTTTGAAATTCTGATATTTCTCTACTTTTTCTGTTTTATCCCTTTAAATAAATTTTTTTTAAAAAAAAGAAAAGCATACCAAGACAATTCAAATCTACCCACTTACTTGAACACTTTTAGTCATCTTCAGGTCATTCTCCAGTTTTTATAGAAAGCAAACAGGGCTCCAGGTATTTTGATGTCAGTAAATGCATATTTTCTTATTCATCTGAGCTGAGATGTTGGGGGAGCTGTGTATGCATCTAAGCCTCAGGAAGCCACTTGCCACTAAAGGAAACAAAATGGAACAATTAAAAATTTAATTTCTGATATCACTTACAATTCTCCTCCTTTCAAATTTCAGCTTCTGTCCTAATGGCCTCACGTGTCACATCAGCTGTCTGATCCACTGTTCAGTTGGTGCTTTGAGTCCCTTAATGCCAGCTGGAGAATGAGCCAATGGAAGTTAGATGATTGAAACACCCCCCAAAAAAATCAGCAAAATTCATGATGTTAATTATAAAAGAAAGCCAAGCTCAGGAGGTATTTAACCACACCTGTTAGCACAGCCTGCTTCTTTTAGTCAGTCATGCATCAGCCTTATCCTTCATAACTTCTGCAGCTCTGCTTACTTTGATAGGGTTGACATACAGATGACTCTTTGATTCTTGCACATTGTCCCCTTCATCTCTGAATGTATTGTTATACATTGTCAATTAATCATAGACAGCTTTGCTGCATGGGGTCAGGGGAAATTTTATACATATGATTAATTAGAATATATCCTACATTGCAGTGGCTATGACACATAATTAGTCTGCATCCTAAGCTCTTTTTTGTTAAATTTGAACAATGTCAAAGATTTAGAAGGATTGATTCTTATGTAGAGTCTGCTGTAAATTATAGTCCTTTATATTTAGTAGCTAGCACACTAAATTTTTAGAGTTTTGACAAGCAATAGTTACAATTGCCATAAACAGATATAAAACCAGTGAAAAACCACAATGCAAATTTATTCTGTGAAATAGACTGGAACTAAGAAACACAGGGCCAGGTAAATGAAAGAAAGACAATATTATTATGAAACAACCTTAGTTCTTCCAGAAATCTAATTAAGACAATTTGTTTAACTATTTCAAATTACCACTTAGAATAAACCACACAATTTAGTAATTTAAAAACCAAGATTATAATTCACTGACACTACTGGTATATTTTAGGTACTCAAACAGAACCTAACCACAATTGAATATAATGTGCAAAATAATGTTTACTTTATGATATAAGAGTATGTATTTGTTTATTTTTTAAGAGAGAAAGAAGAAAATTTAAAAAAGACAAAATTAAAAAAACAAGAAGAAATGTAGAATAAAGAATTCAAAAAACATTATAAAATTGCTAGTTGATACATTCATTACATATTGTCATTTTAACAAAGGTTGTTAAAATTACAAAATCAAAGCATAAAAATTGGATTAGACACTCAAGTATTAATAGCATAAACACTTCTGTTCAATGATCTACCAAAGCTCAGTAATATTGTCATCTATCTTACACACTATACTTACCATTATATCCTTTAGAGCACTTTCTTTCCATTTCATTTACAATTTCTATTATATCTGTTACACTTTTCTATCTATTATACTTTTATATCTATTATCATTTTAAGATACTATTATTCTGTCAGTTATTTTTTACACTAGAGAGACAATGTGACAATATTTACTAATGTGCATCTTGTTTATTTCACTAATGAGGATATTCTCAAGATGCCTCTAATTACTGATAAAGGCCTCAAGTCATCCTTTTTTATACTGAGTAGTACAAAAATACCACATTTTTTTCATTCACTCTGCAGTTGATAGGCATCTTTGTTGTTTCCAACATTTTTCTATCACAAGTTGAGCTTCCATGAACATGGGTAAACTGTAACCTTTCAGTTTTTCTGGGAAAACTCTCAGGAGGGGGAATAGCATGATTGAATGGAACTTCCAATCCTAGTTTTTTGAGGAATATCCATACTGATTTCCAGAGTGGTTGCAGCAGTCTGCACTCCCAGCAACTGTGGAGAAATGTTCTTTTCCTCCATGCATACTCAGCAACATTTGTTATCAGTTGTTTTCTTGATGGCAGCCATTCTTTCCCAGGTGAGATGAAATCTCAGGTCTGTTTTAATTTGCATTTCTTGAATGACCAGTGATGGTGAACATCTCTTCATGTATTTATTTGCAATTTGTATGTCTTCATCAGAGAAGTGTGTGTTCATCTCTGATGCCAATACTTGGAGAGGGTCTTTGAATTTCTCAATTCTTTGTAAGTTCTGGATATAAGTCCTTTTTCTGAGGGAATGTTGGCCGAAATTCTTTCATATTGTGTGTGTTTTCTTTTCACTTTCTGGTGATTTATTTCAAAGTGCCAAATAAGGGATCTTTAGTAATATAAGATCCCAGTTGTTGATTCTTTGAAATATTTCCCATGTGGTTTGTGTTTTATTCATGAATTCTTTCCTTACACCTATGCCTCCAAGATTTTTATCTACTTTGTCTTCCAGTAAGTTTAGTGTTTCTATTTTAATATTTAGATCCTTGACCAATTTTTACTTTAGTTTACTGTATGATGATAGGCATGAGTCTATTTTCAGTGTGCTGCTTGTGGAATGCCAATTTTTCCAACACCATATATTAACGAGTCTATCTTTTTCCCAGTAAATATTTTTAGCTCCTTTGTCCAATGTAAGGTGGCTGAGTGTCTTTGTAGTACTGCTTACATCTTCTAATCTGTTCCATTGATCCTCAGGTCTTTTTCTTTGGCAATACCATGCTGATTTTATAATGGTAGCTTTGTAGTATAGTTTCAAGTCAGGTATTGAGATGCCTCCTGTCTTGCCTTTGTTGCCCAGAATTGCAGTTGCTATTTTAGGTTTCTTATGATTCCAAATGAATTTTTTTAATGTATTCTCTAGTTCTGTAATGTATGTTAATATTATTTTGATTGGGATTGCATTAAATTTGATTTAGCTTTCATCTACCATTATTGCAGTAACTGGCCACTTCTGGCCTAGAAGAACTTGTAAATTTGTGCAATCTGCTGTCTGAACTGCTGTGAAAGACCTGATTATGTCTCTCCTGCAGAATTTTTTCACATTTTCTGTAGTAAACAGAGGTAGGCTATTTGTGGATTTCTGTATTCCAATCAAAAGAAAGATATTCTAATATGAACCAAATGGTCTGACTAATCATGATGCCTCTTCCTCCCAGGTGGTTCTCTCCCTGTCTGTCTAGAAGTTTCTCACTCATCCTGTTTTTCTTCCTCCTTTCAGCCCTTCCCACTTTCCCAGGGGGTCTGACCACTTCTTACCCCAGAACCCTCTGCTCTGTGGCCCTGTTTATTGCAATCCTGAATATTGACCAATGTAATACTATATCCTAATCCCTATTTCAGTCTTCCTCACAATTCTAAAAGTTATACTTAAAATCCCATTTAGACGTTAGTTGAATTCCAGTAAGTTAATTCCAGTCTGAGGTGAGAGTAAAGACACAAGAAGTATTCAAGTTAAGGACAGCCAAGGGGTCCTGTGTATGAACACATTGAGGATACTCAAAGGCCCTGATCCCAGGGCTCTCCCAGAATTTATTATCTTGTGAAGATGGCAGTGGCCGGATGATGAGTGATCATGAGGATAGCAGGAACTATGTGAGAAACTTGAGCTGGCTAACCAGGTAGAGAGAGAAGCCTCTTTGCAAAATGCAGAAAGAATGACATACAGAAGTATCATTCTGCATAATTCAACAAAGGTAGCACTGAATTGCGTTTAGAACATTGTTGCTTCTGTTTCTCTTATGCAAACTTTCATTCCCTGGGGACTCATACCCTCTTTATTTCAAGGTTTGTACCCAGCTAACATTCCTGGTGCCCACTGGCTCTGCTGGCCTGCTGTGCTCATCTTTTCAGACAGCACTATGTGTGGAAACAGGAGACTGTCTGATGGATTTAAAGGCTACACAACAGTACCTCAGCTAGCCTTATTTTCAATGCATAGAGTCGGTTGAAGAGAGAAGGAAACACCATGGCCAGCTTTGTACATATTTGTATATGGAAATAAGCCTGGATTTAACTAATGTTGAAGCAATTGTTCTGCATTCAATGGGGGTCACTCAAATTGTCTCCTACACTGTCTTCAATGAAACTCTTTTGTCACTACATCGTGATTTTTTAGTTTTTTTCCAATTAACTTTAAATATGTCAAAGACAGGAATCCTATAGATAATGAATTACACAGATGCATGCAAACACAGAAATGTACTATTATATATTATTTTTCCATGGTTATATAGTAACTACTATATGTGTAGCTGTGTTTGGTTTAAGAGAATACACACACAATTACAATCAATAAAATTAACCTCCTCTAAATGGAGGTTTGGTTTTTAGAGGGAACACACATATTTTCAATCAATAAAATTAACCTCCTCTAAATGGAAAAAATACTGATGTGATATTTATTATCATAAGGTCTCATAAATAAGAGAATATCCAAAAGTTATATAATGGTTAATGTCTAACAATCAATTCTTTCAACAGAGAAGTCTTACTTCAACATTCTCATTATGTGTAACTTTAAGTTATCAATGCAACATCACTAAATGCAGAGTTATTTAGAAACAACTCTGTATAACCATCCTACTAGAAAGAAATCAAGATCATAGATAATAGTGTCATATACTAAAACATTTAGGGAAGGTTCAGTTTTGAGAATCTGTCACAATTGCCTATAATATAATTTATTTGTTTCAAAACAATATTGTCAATTATGCTGGGTTCAACAATTGCCTCTTCATATTATTGGAAATTTAAGTGTGTCTACAGCACTCTGCTTATTCAACTTAAATATCTTTCTATTAGTGTGTATACCTAGTGCTAATTGACTAATTTTTCTTATTCTTTAAAGACATTACTTTATGCAGTAACCTTTGCATTTTAGAAAAAAATTATTAAACAGGGGTGAAGTTCTGTTCTCTCTACAAGTCAAGCTTGAAATCATGGCTCACAATTAGTACCACCTAGTGGCAGGTTTTGGATTATGAATGCTGAAACCATAGCTCTTTTCTATGCAATTTCTATTTTGTATTAGTATATGTTTGTAGTACATGATGTTTACATTCATTTAATGTAATAAGTACATGTATTCAACATATTTCATGATTTTTTCATTCCCCTTCCTCTCCCCTCCCACCTCTATTGAGATCCCTTTTCCCCATTTTCATTATCTTTACTATTATTATCATTATTATTAGTATTATTATTATTGGTTCATGTAATATTGCATGTGTAATATGATATATGTAATCATATAATGATTAAATTTCCTGCAGGTAGTTGGTGCTTCTATACAGTGCATCTTAAACATTTTTATAACTTCTTCCCCTCCAACTTCACCTTCCACCTCTTGGTCCCCTTCCCATTTTCAAAAGATCTAACTTTCTTAATTTTTCTCAAACTTTATTTTGCTCTTTTCTTGAATCAAAAGGGGAAGGCATATGAAATTTAAGCTTATGTGTCTTCTTTATGTTTTTAAGATGTATCTATTTCCACAGAAATTTCCCAAATTTATATTTTTATAGCTCATTAATATTCCATTATATATATAGATTCCACAATTTTTTCTTCTACTCATTTTTCATTTTATGACACCAGATTTTCTTTATTCATTCATATTTTAATGTACATATAGGCTTTTGTAATATTTAGCTATTATTAATTATGCTCCTATAAATATGGTATGCCTATATTCCTATAATGTTATATCTAGATACCTAGCAGGGGAATAGTTGGATTTGATGAAATTTTAGTGTTAAGTTTTTTGAGAAATCTCCATACTAATGTGCACATTGGTTGTACTGGTTATATTCCCAACAATATGGAAGGGTTCCTTTTTCATTGTAGCCATGCCAGCATTTATAATTATTTGATATCTTGATGATTGTTATTCTTTCTGGCACAAGATAAAAACTTAATATTTTTAAAATTTGCATTTTCCTAATGGTAAGAGATGTTAAACATTTTTTCATATCTGTATTGTCCATTTGTAATTCTTCCAAGAAATGTCTTTTTGTTTTGCTTATTCATTTTTTGATAGATCTTTTATTTGGGGGGAATTCTATTTTGAGTTTTTTATATATTCTATATATCAGTCCTCTGTCTGAGGAATAGCTTCCAAAAATAAGCAAAATATCTGCACAGCAAAAGAAATAATGAACAGAGCAAGGAGAGAACCTACAGAATGGATAGAAGACAAGGAAGACTAGTAACACCAATTCTGTTCAACATAGTACTCAAAATATTATCAGGAGCAAAGAAGTAAGGGAATAAGTAAAAGGAATAGAGGAAAAGAAGCCAAACAATTATTGCCAAATTAAATGAACCTCCCACATCCAAGACCACTGAAATTTCATCAAAAGATCCTTAGAATTAATAAGTAAATTCAACAATGTAGTTAAGATATAATAACAACACATAAAAATAAATGTCATTCTGCCATTTCTCATTGATAAAGAATATAGGATAATAGGCCCATTCACAATGGCACCAAGAAAATTTAAATACCTAGGAATTCCTTACTACCTGAGGAAGTGAAAGTCCTCTACAATGAAAACTACAACATTTTGAAAAAAAGATATTGAAGAAGACATTAGAAAATAGAAAGGTATCATCTGTGACAGAAGTAATGTTACCAAAATAGTTATGCTTTCAAAATTGATATGTGGATATAGAATAAACCCTTATAAGCAATATTCCTATGGCATTGCTCACAGTATTAAGAAAATAATCTTAAATTCCATATGGAACCAGAAGAGATCTACAGTACCAAAAGCAATCCTGGACAATAAGAGGAAAGTGAGAGACATCCCAATACCTGACTTCAAGTCATACCACAAGACTATGTGATAAGCATAGACATGTGGATCAATGAAACAGAAAAGAGCATGTGGAAAGTAGCCCAGACACATTCAGCTAATTGTTCTTTGACAAATAAACTGACAACATATGTTGGAGGAAAAATAGTCTTTAGCAAGGTGCTGGAAATACTGGCAAACTATATGCAGAAGACTGAAGCTGGATCCATATATTTCACATGTATTAATTATTGCACTTTAAATTAGTTTTGAATTAGGTACACATGCACACACACACACACACACACACAAAATGACTTTCTACAGATATGGCCATAACCCACCCTAGAAAAACTAAATCAGCGTGCCTGGTTTAGATTTTGTAACCCTGCCATTTACTTTAAATTCAGTTTTTGAACTAAGACTAAAATCCATTGGGAGACAAAAAAAATGCTATGCTTTATACTCCTAATTTATTTCACTTTCAAATCCTACCCTATATTATGAAAGTATACATATATATTTAAGTGTATATTATATATTCATATTATATGTATGTATATGTACATATTATATATTTATATATATTATATGTACATATATTTTTATGAAGCCTCTTGTATCTCTCATCACCTTTAAATATTATCCATTCATCAATTCACATTTTGCCAAATATTTTTCCTCTTCCTCAATTACTCTGTATTCTTAAAAAATACATCTTTGAGGAGAAGGAATTTATCTCATGGACATAAGAACCTGCCTGGCAAGTGTGAGGTTGTGATGTTGATCACCAGCACCAAAAAAAAATACATCTTGTGAAAGATAACTCTGTAAGTAATATGAATTAAACTGAAAACACCTGAGCACATATTTGAAATTTCTATTTATAAATTATTGTAGTAATAATAAATGTAAAAATAATTAAATATTTCAATTAGTAAACATTGGAGTAGATGTGGTGGTGTACTCGAGAAAAGTGAAAAACCTTGTCATTTTTCTTATGTGGTTATCATGTAAAGCCAATTAGGTCCTTTGGTATGTCCAGGCATACCTTGGCCAGTTTTCTTTCCTAACCTTTCCTAACCTGTTTAATTCTGCCTAATCTTTTCTTTAGGAATTCAATTTAAATGTTAATTCTACCTGTTCTCTCATGGCTGGGACACTCAAATATCATTAGTTAGAGCTCATTTTGTACCTTCAGAGCTCCCAGTGCAGTAAGTGTTGACCCAAGCATTTGTCATGTTGTTAAAATACTGAGGTGATCACTTGTTTTCCTCCATAAACTTTTTGAGATCAGAGTCCATATTTCACTCAGTTTTGTGACTTTAGCTTTTAAATGCACTTTCAAATTCATAGTATCTTTAAAATACGATTTATTAAATAAATAACAAGTCAGTGAGTGATTAGTTCTGGGATATTTTTGGTGTTGATATCAAAGATAGAAGAAAACTGCTAAGTTTGCAAATGTGAAGATGTACACAAATATGTGAAGTGTTATTATAATCCACTCCTATAATCACCATCATGCTGATTCACAGGTGTTATGAGAAGAAAGATGCCATGATAAATATTTTTCTTATTTCTTTTTATAAGTAATCATGGGTAAAGAGAATTAAACTATGGTACTACAAATGTCAGAGAAGGTTGTCATCAGTACAAAACAATCCAAACTTTATGGGTCCTTTACAGGTTCACTAGCAATGGTTAACCATAGTCAATATTTATATATTACTTTTAGTAATCAACATTAAATGAGAAAAATACAAAGTTTGTCTTGTATTACTGGGGGAATAGACATACAAAATGGCAATATTAATATTCACTAAAATATTTACATGACTTTTGTTGAATAAAGCTTTTAAGATATATTTAAATTAAGTTTTTTAATCTTATAAACTATATTTCCATATTCTTTAATAGAATTTTCCAGTTATCCCTTGATCTTTGGACTAAGAAATTAAAATTTTATTCAATTACAATTAGCTATTCAAATTACAATTAAAATATCACTTGCTACACAATCAAGACAAACAAGTTCCCACATATAGACTTTATAGTGGGTTTTCATTAGTATTCAAGTTAATTGTGCCACTATTCCAGTAAAGAGTAAGAGGAGAAAGTAATTAATGAGCTCATTGCAAATATAATGCAAATGATTGTAATTCAATTTCTCAATTAAATTTAAGTTAGTGACCATACAATTTATTATTAATGAAATTGCTCAATGCCATCATCCACTATGCTAAGTGAATTAGGAAGAGGGGCATTGTTTTCTGGAGTTTTGAGATAGGATTTCAAACATGATATAATAAATAAACGCATTACTTTTAAAAATCCTGACATACTAATTATTATGACATCTTGAATATTAATTTTCATAACAGTGCCATTGTTACATGTGGAGAGCAAGAGATTAAAATGGGAAAAGTATTTAGGAAGTCATAGGCTTAAAAGTTCAGTAATGTTTTCTCAAGAAAATGTACAAGTCATCAACAAGTTTATGAGATAATGCTCAACATCACTAACCATCACAGCAATGAAAATCCAAACCACAATGAAATATCAGCATGGCTATGATAAAAAACACAGAAATTAACAAATTTTGGTAACATCCAGAGAAGAGGGAACCCATGCAGGACATTGGCATATTGGAGAGATATCTGTTCTACTTTGTTTATTACAGTACTATTTCACAATATCTAAGACATGGAATCAACAGATGAATAAAAAATAAAATATACACATAATACATACAAAATGGAAAATTCATATGCAATTGATATTATTCAGCTATACAAAAGAATGAAATTCTGTCACTGGTAGCCATATGTATGAGACCTGAAAACATCAGTATTAAGGAAAATAAACTAGGCATAGAGTGACAAGTATGACATGTTCTTACTTACATATGGAAACAAAAATATTTGTTTCAATAAAAGTAGAAGAGTAGAAACAATGTCACCAGAGGATAGGAAGATTAGTAGGAAAGAAACAGTCATAGCCAGAGGATGTATAACAGGTATGAAAAAGCAGTTGGCAGGAATAAATTGTGATATTGTACAGCAGAGTTAGGTGATACAGCTCCCAACAATTTATTATGTATTTTATAAAGAAGTAGAAGAGAGGATTTTGATTGTTTTCAACAGAAAGAAATGATAAAGTTTTGTGGTTATTGAAAATATATTTACCCTGGTTTGATTATTATACATTACATACATATATTTTGATTTTGTTCATGATTAAAATATGATGCGGTATCTATAAATATATACAATTGATATATGTTAATAGAAACAAAATGTCACAATATTTTTTCAGGTTTTTTTGTTTTGATTTGGTTTGTTTTTGTCTTTTGGAGACAGAGCTTGACTATGTATTTCAGGCTGGCCTTGATCTCACTTTGTAGCCCAGGCTGGCCTAGAATTTGTACCAATCTTCCTGTCTCAGCCACCTGAGAGTTCAGCTGAAAGGCATGCACCACCACACCCAAACAAAAGTCATAAAATCTTTAAAAAGTTAATAAAAAAGAGAAAAATATTCTCACATTGAGAAAAATAATTTTTACTTGGGTATTAACTTTATTCCAATTTAGAGGAATTTGTATTTATTCTTATGACTAACACAAAAATTATAAATATTAATGTATACATATATATATATGGGAAGTTTACCAAATTTATTTTTGCTATGCATTTAATAATTTTTAAAGTTCAATATACTAGTAAAACTACATGATTTAGTGCCACGAATTTGGTTTCACTAAGTCATAATTGAGCATATCAATAGAATGGATCTTTGTAAATAGCATTAGAGTATCTGAAATCAAATTCTACTACTGCTTTAAAGAAAAAATGTCAGGATACTAGCACATATCTACAAAAGTTATCTTTGGACTTCATAATACCTTATTTCTATGGTTAACTTGAGTTACTGTTATAATTTTAAAGAAGTATAAAATAATCAAAGTGCAAAGCTGTTTGAAGAAGAGACAAGAATATACTGACACATATTTCAAGGTGGTAATAGCAAAGCCAGGGTCATAGATGTGTCTTTTCCATTTCATTATTGAGGGGGAACTAATGGTGAAATACACTTTATCAAATAGATCAAAAAGCATAAGTTAATAGAGCTATGATTTAAACTTTGAGAATCATTTCCCCCAAAAAATTTTAATTAAAGGTCCCACTCTATAGAAAATAATGGTCTTGTACTCATTTGTGTATCCCAGACTGGCTTTGAACTCATAGCCACCCTCCTGCCTCAGCCTCCAGACTGCTGGGATTACAGGTGTGCACTACTATGCCTGGCTACAATTGTAGTATTAACTGTGTCCCAGACTAACTTACTTTTAGAAAATCTCTTAGTATGGCTTAGTACTGTCAATATACTGTACTATACAAGATAAAGGCCTGCTCTATACAAGTTTATTTTGTTTCTATTTTTTTGACCTTCATCTATGGACCAAAGATACCTAATTATTTCAGTTAAAGTGAAGATATTAAGTACCAAGGATATCCTATAATCACAGATACTGGTATGGTTGTCATCACACAGACAGGAAGGTTCTTGCTTCACAAGGAACTTGCATTCCTATCACAATATCTAGCTTCTTCAGTTGCCTGATTAAAACTACTCTGTATACAGTGACTCACTTATTTACACCGAATGTGCTTTGAACCAATCAATAAACAATCATTTTCCTAGAAAGATGAGATAACTCATCATTTGGTGCTTAGAAAACATGTAGTGTTCTGATAACAGTAATAATGATTATAGTACTTTACAGCTCTCTTGAACATTTTTCTATAGGATTTACAGGAGTTTCACATGCATATTACTCATTGTAGAGTGCTTTACTGCCTGTATTTCAATGGGAATATTGGAAGTAGTGGTTTCAATATTTAAATCATATCATTTTTAAAATCCTATTTTCTCTTCTCCTTGTAAACTCTTATTCTTCTTCAAAATGTAAATTTTTATTGTATGTCTACCTTAGAAACATAATAAAAATAGTAAATGTGGTAAATCCTCACTCTCATTTGAGCTAATAATGCAAAGTTTGTTTTATTTCCCTTAGTACACAATATTTTCTCTTTCTTATTAACCTTTACTTGCCTACCGCAACAGGTTTTATTTTGCTTTTGCTTACTGTATTCCTATCCATGTATTAAAAAAGGAATTTAGTAAATTTTCACTTTCTGTGACACAAGACATTTCTCTTAATACATTATTCTCCTTAATATTTTGATGCTGAACATGACAGCAAACAGCTTTAAAATGGGAGACAAGAAGACATTGTATTCATAATCAACACATGATCACTTAATTCTACTGCACAGATGACTGGTGAACAATAACACTGCTGTCTTAAGAGCATCCATGATTGTTCACTGGCTTCTCTACAAAATCTATCTCCTGATATTCTTCCTACCACAATATTTTCCAGAATATTTGGAAGGCATATTATTTCCTCAGTCAATAAATGTTAAGAGTTCTGCAAGGCTTTGTCTCAGCCAGTCATTTTTAGCTGTGTTCTTTTCTTAGATTTTCTATACATTTATAAAACTTTAAACAGAATTATAAGCCTACATATAATGTATTTATAACTTTGTTATTTATATTTCTTTCATGTTCCATGTGGCTCCCTCATATGTATCTCAATTTTGCTGTTCATAAATCTGGAAATAACTCCACTTAAAAATATTATTATCATTTTTTGTTCTCTGTCTCAATATTATGTAGTATGCTTAGGAATTCACCTTGACTGTCCCTTCTGTCTCAACTCTAGCTTCAACTAGATCATAAATTGATAATAATATTTCTACAAACATATGTACTTAGGATATGTGCTTATGTGTATTTCCATTCTCATTTAAAGCCAGGTGTTTCTTAATCCATACTTTTTGAGCTAAAATGTCACTTTGATTTCAGAGAATTCTCTTGCAATCTATTATTTTCAATATCACTGCTTTACTTAAACCTTTCAGAAGTTTTCCACTATGATAAAATTTATAATCTCTTCTTGTCTGTTACAACAACTTATATGATCTAATCCTTGCCATATGCTACACCAGATTTTTTTTTTACCATAAGGAGACACACGGACTTTTTTTGATACTTAAACATTTTAAGATCTCTCCCCACATTACAAGACTTTGTGCATGTGATTCCCAAGCATTCTCCCCTGGTTACAGATCTGTTTTAATATCTTTTCTGGAGATTTCCTCTCAGTACCTAGACTAAAGAATATCCCTTTAAAATATTTCATATTTTTTTCTAATTAAAGTCAATTACCAAAACTTGTTGCTATATATTCATATGTAAAATTTTTTATCTGAACTGTGTCTCCCACACTAAATTTTAACCTTCAAAGAGGCATAAACAGTAGTTGATTTTTAAATTTATATATAATTCTTGTTAATCAGCAATTATTTTTGACTAAACAAGTGAGAAGGCAAATAAAAAGGAAATAAGATTGTTATGCTGTTACTCATCCTATATGTTGCAGGGCCAAGCAAACATACATTAAGTGATATGTAATTTATAAAAATTCTTGAGAGAATAAGTACTTGTATAGACTTAGGGAAGTAAAAGAAGAAACTTTTGTCTATTAACTTCCATATACTATGGTAGGATATAAGGCTATATAAATGAAATATATCTTCCAAGGCTTTAAGTGTCTCTACAAAAAAATTAAAGAGATTACCCGTGACTCCACTAAAGAAAGAAAAAAATGCAGATGAAGACAAAAGATGATTAATCAGTGACTCTGATTTTATGTACATGAAAAATTGAGGAAGCAAAACATTTGAAGAGTTTTGACTCATTTCTAAGGACCATCAAGCCCAAGACACTAGATATTTCTTACTAAGTGGCCACTTAGCTGAATAAAGAGGCTTCTCTTGGCAGGAGACTTACATCCCATAGTGAAATTTCTAGAGAATGGAAAGCTAAGTAGGGTAGGAGGCAGAACTCAGTCAACTTGCAGATTTTGATGAATCAAATAGTGCTAGCACATTGGGAGAAGTGATATTTGCATACAATCACTTTATTTTATCAATTTTTTGGTTTATCACCTTTGCACATCTGGTCTGTTTCTTCTCTTAATTGTATGTGAGCAATTATTTATGTCTATGTCAACCTAAATTGATTTTTCTCTCATTCAGTTTTCTTGTGTTAGTATTATTATCATTCATCCTCTCCTTTTCTTCCACATTGAAATCTGAAACCCTCCCTGTGAAAGAATTTCATAGTTATTTATTCTTTCTTAATTTAGACACAAAGTGTGAGATATGTGATTATGTAGTTGTGTGTTAGAGGTGGAAAGTAGCTATTTAAATTAATCACAAATGCCTTAGTTTATCTCTTAATTATATTTATGAGTATCTCTCATATATCAAAGAATCAAGTAATGAATACATAATTGTTATTCCTAAGTAGTTCATTCTATGAACATGTGAGTTTCTGTATATAGAGTTATGAAGGTAAAGAGAAAAAAGAAAAGGTAGTTGTGTGAACAAGTCAGTACAAAATAAGTTTCATAATATGGAACATGTCTATACTCATAATGAAAATGGAAACACTTAAAAGACCTCATACTGCAATTACTCATAAACTGTATAAAGTATATTAAAATGGTTTATTAATGTAATTGTAGATTAGGGTCAGCAATTTAAGCCTATGTAATTATTCTTTTTGTGGTGGGAAAATCCACAACATATAAAATTTACCACTTTTGTAATATAAGGTTCAGAGATCATTGGCATTAAATATGTATTCATATTGTTACAAAATCATCACCAACAGCCATCATCAGAACTTTTTCATTTCCCAATTTAAAACTACACAGCACAATAAACTACAGTTCACTACTCTTCCCTACTTTAAATCCATGGAAAACTTATTCCATTTTTTTTCCTATGGGTTTGCCTACACAAGGTGTTTCATCTAAATCAAATTATACAAGAATTTCCTTTTTCTTCTTGATTTATCTCTTTTAGAATAATGTCTTCAAATTTCATCCATTCTGCAGCCCCTGTCAGAAAGTCTTACCTCTTCAAAAGTGAATATTCTGCTATATGAATATATAACATATTTTATTTATCCATTCATCTTTTAATAGTTAGGTTGTTACTTTTTACTATCATGAGCAATGTATTGTTGAATATCAGTATAAGAATATCTATTGGGGGCCCTGCTTTCAATACTTCATATTATATGTCCAAAGTACAATTAATGGACCTTATTGAAATTATTTAATTTTTGAAGCACTCGGCATTTTTGATTTTTTTCAGCTTATTTTTTAAATAAAGTTTTATTGAATTACAATAAAAATCATTAATTTGCTATATATAGAATCTTTTCTTTGAAACAACATATTTGAATAGTTAATGACAATGACCATATTATCCATAAAGTCTAAAATATTTATTACCTGGCTCATTACAGAATAATTTGAGAAGGTTTAACTACAATGACTTTTATTATAATCATAAAATTAAAAATCTAAATATTCACTGTGCACTTGTACAGTACAACCTCTTCCAGACTCAAGTATTTGCTTACCCAACAGTTTCTTTCATTGTCATTAGTAAGAGAAAGCATAAAACATGTTACTGATAATGAAAATTTACATTTGAGTTTTCCACCTAACATATACAGTTACAGTATAATTCTGTAATTTATGATCATAAGGCAAATTTTATCTGTAGTAGTTGAGTCTGTGTATTAATATTTGAAAAAATCATTTGAGATTGCTACTTCCATGTGATATTATGACTTTGAATTTTTTCTCTGTATGCTGAAAATAAGATATTCTATCTCCCAATATGAAAGTTCTTTTGACTCTTTAAAGACAAGTTTTCTATGAAACAGAAGAATTGGTACCACAACTTTCTGTATCAAGAACAGGCAAACCTACTTTGAACATACTTATTCTGTCTTTGTCATTTTATTAATCATACTTAATTCTGTCCTTGTCAATTTCTGAAGCAGTTTTTGAAATCTGGTTTCATGACTGATTTTTCAAGATGTGATTTAAAAAATATACAATGAATTTCAAGGCCACGTGCCATCCAAAGGAAAAGCAGGCTTATAAAGACATTATGATGTGTTCTCATTCACTTCCACTGGCTTCACTGGATCTGGAAATATATGACTTGTGACTGTTACCCAAAGGCAAAATGACCAGAGAAGTTAAAATTTTAGAATAAATTCAGGACATGGGGGAAGCTCTAATAGGATGACTAAAGACACTCACAAAAGAGGACTTTTAGAATTGCTTTGTGAAGTGGCATAATGGGATAAGTATGTTCACATAAAGGGAGAATATCTGAGTGGGACTGATGGCAATATCTTTTGCTGTATTTTTTTAAGAAAACTAAATATTCACCATATATTTTGATCATATTTTGTATAATTGTGAAATAATTTGGCTTCCAAATGTTTAACTGTAAAATAACAGATCCATGTGCCATGTTTGAATGGCAACATATTTCCTTGGAGTGCTAAAGATCAGGGTAAAATATTCCTTCTCTCTGATTTGCACATAGCCATATTTAGGCTCATAAAAGAGTGCAACTGGCATAAACAGAAACATATATGATTTAGAGATAGACTTCAAGTACCAATAGCCAAAAAAGTCCAAAAGAATTACTTCACTATTCTACAAATTGTGTACTCACCTGACATCATATTAGATATAAATAATAGCTTTTCAAAAGGATTTTAGGCAGAAGTGGATGGAAATTAGAGTACATTATACTCTAGTTGGAGGACTTGGAATGCACTTAAAATTACTTAGTAAATCCTGTATGCTGTGCCAATAGAGCTTCTGCTTGGTATTTAAATACTTCATGTTATATGTCCAAAGTACAATTATTCTACAAAGATCTGCTAATCTAAATGTTAAATTTCTGGATCTTAATGTACCACATAAAGTACTTCATTAGATAGATGGAGGGGAAAATGATGGAAAGAAAAATATGGAAGAAGAAATTGAGATGTATTATGTACATGTACCAGCACACTACAAAAGATACAAATGTTAAGTGCTACAAACATACATTAAGAACATGACCTAAAA
>PVLA01014116.1:0-32639 GCA_004027455.1 Hydrochoerus hydrochaeris
TTATCTAGAGGGCCTCCAGCAACCCCCCTGGAGTCTCCACCCTCGACTTCATATTGAGCATTACATAAAAACATACACATGTGAACTACACAAATTACAATTATCAGTACAAAACATTTCAAGATCCCCATGCCCAATTCCCACATGCGGCGTCCTTTTCCTGGAGAAGCGATTGTCACAAGGCGTGGATGGACTAGGATGCGGCATGGACAGAAAAGGGAGCCGCACAGATGGACCCGGCGGCGGGTGGAAGAGGATGGGGTTGCCGCATAAAGTACCGAGGGACCGTGTTGACTTGTTGGTTTCTATGAGGTGACAGGTGCCGAAAACGGGGTGCAGCGGATGAAAAGAAAACCAGAGAAAACAGGTTATGGGGCGGAGGTGCAGCCTGTAGGAAGCCCGCCACACTCTCCGCTGGCTTTTTATAGAGTCTGGGGAGCAGATCGATCCTCGGGACCCTTCTCAGCCCAGGTCCTGCGCTCATTCCCTCTAAGGCAGAGCCTGGAAGGGGCCCGGGGCCCTGGGGATCCTCAGGGTAAACAAGTGTAAGTTCATCTGTGACGCACCAGGGCCCAGTGACCTCCTAGGACAGCGGAGCGTGACTGGCCAGGCTGGGGGCCGACGGGCGCGGGGCTTGGTGGCCTCTGTGTGGCGGCTCCTCGGGCTTTGTAGGTGCCCACACCTTGCTGTCACCCACAGGCTGAGGAACCGCCCTCAACTGCTTGCTGAGGCCACAGGGTCAGGGTCGCCCAGGTGGGGACAGGCAGGGGCCGAGTGCCCCCAGGGCAGGGCTCCCTGCACAGGCTGGGAGACCAGGGTCGGGCCCGCAGCCCCGACCTTAACTTTGGGGTCCTATGGGCTTCGCAAATTGTTTAACTTCTTCCACCTCCATACCCTGCCTGTAAAATAGGACCGGCGCATCCTATTGACTGGCCAGGGCCTTGGCGATAAATATAAAGTAAAGCATGAACGCAGTATAAAAATGGAGCCCATCAGCGTCTGTCTCGCTCCACTCTGACCCCGTCCTACCCCATGCGACCTCGCTTTTCCGTACCATAAACCCGTTCCCTCCCACTGCGACGGTGTTGTGCCCGTTCTGACCTCTTCTTGCCCGTGGCCCAGTGAGCGCATCTCACTCCCGGTGACTGCCTCATCCTTCTGTGAGCCCCCCTCCTCCATCCCGACCTCACCGCGATCTACTGTCACCTGTCATGCTCTGTATTACCTCGTCCTGGCCCCATTATGATGTCCTCACACCCCATTATGACCTCATCGTACCCCATTATGACATCACACCCCATTATGACCTCATTGTACCCCATTACACACCCATTGCACCTCACTGTGACCTCATCCTATTACACCCACATGACCCCCATTTCCAAATAAGGTCATATTCTGGGTATGAGGAGTTGCGATTCTGACATGTGAGTCGTGGGGACACAGTTCAGCCTCTGAAGGACCCCTCTGCATGCACCATCACGAGGACCCATGAGATGCTGAACCCCGGGAGCCCTGTCTCCAGCTGGGCCTGAGGTTGTATGCAGCCCCCCACACGGTACTGAGGGTGCTGTGTGCTGGGCATGGCTGCTAGCCTTTGCCCCATTGGACAGACAAGGGGGCAGAACACTGAGAGGGCCCTGACCTGCCCTGGGTCACACAGATACTAAGTGTCATGTCTTAGTCCCTTTGTCTGTACAAGTCGCCAAGGCCTGGCAACTTTCTTGCACCTGGATGTCCAAGATCAAGGCACCTGCAGGATTTGAATCAGTGCCCCATAGACCTGGGGGTCTGCAGCTGTGGGACCATGGAAGTGGGGAACCTCTGGGAGACTGGACAGTCAGGTCACTGGGGTGTGCCTCTGAAGGGGACATTGGGACCTGGCTCCTCCCCTGCCTCTCTCCCTCTGCTTCCCAGTCACTATAAGAGGAGCACTTCCCTGTGCCTCCTGCAGCAATGGCTGCCCTGCCACAGGCTCCAAAGCAGCAGAGCCAAAGACCATGGAGCCATGGACTAAACCCTCCAAAATTGTGAGCCGAAATAAACCTCCCTTCTTTCCCAGTTGGTATCTCGGGTATTTGTGACAGGTGTGGATGCTGAGTCACACAGCCCGCCTCCTGCTTATGGCGGTGCCTTCTCCTGGCGTGAGGGCCTTCATCGCACTGGGGGCTCCCTGCCCGTGACTGGTTACCCGAGACCCCAGTCCTATCATGCCATCACGGTGTGGGTTTAGGTTGAATGTGTGTCCACCTGCGGACACAGACAGTGAGGCCATGGTGCAATGTGGCCAGGTTTTGTATCTCGCCTGACACAACCCGACTGGCACTGACTGGGATCCATGTGGACAGGGTGAGGACTGAGACACTTAGCATGACAAACCAGCTGGTGAAGGTGGCAGGGAGAGGAAAGGGGTGGGCTCCGCGGGTCACCCTGGTGTTGGCCCGGGGCTGGACCCCTGTCTGCAGGTGTGCCAATGCTCTGCCCTCCTGGAGGGTGGTGACAGTTTGGCCTTGGAGCACAGTGGGCAGCAGAGGGCCATGGGCCGCCAGTGCTCGGGGGAGGCGGCCTGAGCCTCGCTCCTGCCCGGGAGCTGCAGGTGAGGAAGCTGCCAGGCCAGGCTGAGCGCCCTGTCTGCATGGGAACTGCGCAGCCTCAGTGGCCCATGCTGTGGCTTCCATTGAGTCCAGAGCCTCCCCTGTCCAGTGTGACTTCCCCAAGCTGCTGGTGCATTGTCCAAGGGGCCACCCAGGTCCTCAGCAGCTTGCCCTGGTAACTCTTTTCACAGCCCCTGGCTCCCCACTGCAGGGTTCACCCTCCTAACTACGGCATTCAGGGAGGCCCCTGGTGCCCGGCCTCCTCCTCCTGCTCCTCCTCCAGCTCAGTGGCTCCCCAGCCCCTGCTCTCTGTCCAAGCTGTGCACCCTGCAGCTTCCCTGGATCCAAAGGCCCTTTTTGCCCCTGCCAGTCACAGCCAGTCACGGCCAGTCACGGCCACTCCGTCAAGACTGGTGCTGTGTCTGCGCAGCGGGAATGCAGGAAGGGACCCAACCAGGACCGGGTCTCCCCAAGCTTTAGGGGACACAGGTTCAAGTGTGGACAGTGGCGGTTCAGGCCCCTAGGGGGCGGCAGAGGCATCTCTAGGAAGGCCCTGTCCTCCCCGGCCGCACCGGCACGCGTAGCGCGACCCCTGGTGGCCGCTACAGGAGTGGCTGCATTTCGGGCGGGCTCGTGAGGGATTTGGAGAAAAACAAAGGGCTGCATCCGGGCTGTGACGCGCGAGGTCAGAGCCACGGCGCAGTGTCAGAGCGGGCTGTATCAGTGCGTCTCTGCCCACCTGCTGATGCTTTGGCTCTGTTTTGCTCATCTTTTCGATTCGCTAGGTGGAAGCTTGCACTGGTAAAATGATACAGAATTGTTGGGAGACTTTTCTTCTTTTTTTCAATCAAAATTATTTTTAATTGTACTCATCGGTGAAGTGAAAGATTTAAAAAAAAAAAGATTGCTGAGGAGCTAGTCATGGTGGCTCACTCCTGTAATCCCAGCACTTGGGAAGCTGAGGCAGGAGGATCATTGTGAGTTTGAGACCAACCTGGGCTACAGTGAAACTTTGTCTCAAAAAAAAAAAAAACCCAAAAGATTGCTCGGAATTTCATTTTTTCTGCTATGTTTGGCTAAATATTTAAAGGCCTCCCTGCCATGGAGGGTCTCAGCCACTGGACATATAAAAAGGCACATTTCAGGGGGTGTCACCAACGAGTGGAAGATCCCTTACGACGCCTGTACCTGGCCATCTGATGCCCACAAAGCTGTGTGAAGGAAGCGGGGTGCAGGTGGCTAGCGATGCCCACCCCAGCATGGCCGTGGCCGGTGGTGGGCACAGTCTGGAAACCACCCCGCTGTCCCATCAGAGGGAGCCGGCTTGTGACTCAGACCGCGCGTGGCTGCTATGCCCGGAAAGCTCTCAGCGAGGACTGATCCTTCTGAAAAACACAGTGCACTGCGTCCATGTAGTGTTTGGACAGTGCCTGTGTGTGTGTGTGTGTGTCTATGCCTAGGGGAAGGCCAGGTCCATGTCCTAGTGCATCAGTGTCCGTGTCTGGGTGGCTTCTTATTCCTTGTTTGCTGCTCTTTGCTTAGTTTTCAGGAAATGCATCTTCAGGCATGAGCCGGAGAAGGTGCAGGCGGATCCTTCTCTTCTTGAGCGTCTGGGGAAGATGGCAGCTCAGGCTGACCGGACCTCAGGGAGGCGGGAAGGCGGGAGGCAGGGAGTCCAGGGGAAAGTTCAGAGGCAGGGAGTGCTCTGGTCTCCTTCTCCCTCTGCAAAGTCTCCCTCGCTCTCTGAGTGTTGGTTCCCTCATTTGCGGATGGAGAGGGCTGACCGGACAGTGGGTGTCACCAGCACAGCCTCGCC
Source organism: Hydrochoerus hydrochaeris (assembly GCA_004027455.1). Classification (NCBI taxonomy): domain Eukaryota; kingdom Metazoa; phylum Chordata; class Mammalia; order Rodentia; family Hydrochaeridae; genus Hydrochoerus; species Hydrochoerus hydrochaeris. The sequence continues at coordinate 4,411 of PVLA01014116.1, forward strand.
TAGGGTGCACAGGAGTGTGTGTTTGTCCCTGGCTGTGTCCCCCACCCGGCTCGGGCCCCACTGTGCACTGGTGCTGTGTGCACTGGATGAATTGCTTTGAGGCCAGGCTGGGTATTGTAACACATCCAAGCAGGGCCTGGGATCCATGCAGGGGGGCAGGTCTCCCTTCTTGAGTGTGACGAGTGACCCTGAGCACTACCCCCTGGCCTGTTCCTTTTGCCATCAGTCAGTTCCTGCCTTTTCCTGCCCGCTTCTCTCTGGTTCATTTTTAATTTCCACCTCTTCCTTTCTCCGCCCTATTTTCTCTCTCCCTCCTTCCCTGCTCACCTTTCCTGCTGCCTCTCCTCCTTCCTCGGTGCTTCTCCTCCACTCACCTGGCGGTGGACACTCGCACTGGGGACAGCACCTCTGGTTCCCCCCGAGTGGGAGCTGCACGGTGGCGGGAGAGGCAGGGATGGCTGTGAGCGCAGGGACTGGAGGCTGGCTGGTGTGCTGGTGTGGGCCATGGGCCCTGCCTGGGGTTCTGTGCTGTGGCGAGGACTGGTGTCCCTGGTTGATGGGCACAAATTGCCAGATAAGAGGATGTTGCAGGCGTGAGGATGTCCCAGGTGTGAGGATGGGACTGAGTGCGGGTGACAGGACCAAACTCGGGGGAGGGCCAAGGAAGGCCGGGGAACCTCGCTGCGGACCTGGCCAGCATTTCTGCGGGGCCCTGGGCACTCGTTCTCAAGTCCCTTTGCTCATTACTGTGTTGCGACAAGCATGCTCCTGCACAGGTCCGTCATCAAGCCAAGGTTCCGACAGCTGGAGTCTTGTCCAGGGTCCCTGGCTCCAGGTGGCCCTGGCCTCAGTCTGGATCTGAGTCTCCCGCATGAGCGCAGAGCAGGCGGGGCCAGGCGGGGCCTCCTCTGTGGGGAGTGGAGGAGCCAGGGGGACAGGGAGAGGGGTTTGTCTGGGAGAGGGCAGCTGAGTTCTGTCCCTGCCTCAGGAGCACACGGCCAGGGGCAGGCTGGTGCTGGAGACCTGCCCTGAGCCCCTTGTCCCACCTCAGCAGTGGTGGGAAGAGGTGGGTTTGAATGTGGGGGTCTGCGTGGACCTCCTACTGGTGAGCTCCTGTGTGAGTGCTCAGCTCGCTGCCAGAGCTGGGGAAGAGGTGCTGCCCGGGCACCTGCTGAGGCCTTGGTGGCGGCAGAAGGAAAGGACAGGACAGGACAGCCAGGGCCCGGCACGGACAGCAGGAAGGAGGGGCTGGGAGACACTGCGCTTCCTAGAGCTCAGGGCTGGGGGACAGACTCTGGGGACAGGAGTGCTGCCCCCTGTCCTCTGTGAGAGGGCCCAGTGCCAGCAGGAGTGGGGTACAGGGTGGCCCCACGGCCCAGGGCCCAGTGTGGGGCCAGGCTGTGCCCTCGGAGCCCCAGTTTCCTCACCTGGAAGGGCAGGGAGGGACTGTGGGGACGTGAGTGGCGTGGACACATAAGCCTCTCTTAAACTGCCTCCCCCAGGCCACCCCGGGCCGCCCGCAGGATGACTCCCTGTCCCTGTCCAGGCAGCAGGACCCCTGCAGGAGCCGAGGCGGGCAGGAGGAGGTGCAAGGACCAGGGGCCTCAGCAGGTTTGTGGGACCAGAGTGTGTGGAGGGTGGGTCAGCCCAGTCCTCGGGACATCCTGGATGATGCAGGGGGAAGGCACGGTCCCTCCCACTCCACAGAGGGGAAACTGAGGCACAGAGAGGTAGTGTCACGTTTTTGGCAAAGGTGGGGTCAGGGTGTGAGGCACCCTTGAGGGCCTCTAAGACTCAGTTCCACATGTGGCCTGAGGGGTGCTGGCCCAGGAACCGCCCCACAGGATGGTGGGGGATGACAAGCTGGGGGACTCAGGTGTGAGGGAATGAGAGTTGTCTGGGAACCGCTGGGTTCAGAAGCCTCGTTTCTAACACGTCTGTGTTCCCTGGTGTCTTACGCTAGGGCCTTTGCCCACACCTCCAGCCCTTTTTCATTTTTTTTTTTTTAAATTTTGAGACAGGGTCTCCCCCAGTTACTAAGTTGCCCAGGCTGGGCTGAGGCTTGCCAGCCTCCTGCCTCAGCCTCCCAGAGTGCTGGCTGGGATGACAGGCATGCACCCCCACGGTCCTGGTACCATTGTCTCTCATAACGGACCAGGCCCACTGCCTGCTCCCTGCTGTGGGAGCTTCTCCGAGCACAGCTGCACTTGCCTGTGTGCGCTGTGTATTATCTGTACTGCGCAGTGCTGCTGGCTGCTGGCTGGTCACCCATGTGCCCCTCAGCCTGTCTCTGGGGGGCAGAGGTGCAGTCAGCCTGGGTCCGATCTGAGCGAACTGCTTTTGTTCACCCGTCCCCATGCCTCCTCAGTGGTGGTGGTTTCCACCCTGTTGGCAGCTGTGGAGATGTAAGAGTCTGAGGGTTTCCTGGACCCTGAGGTGGTGGCATGGTGGCCTGGGTCTTCTACCAGGTAGTTGATGGCCATGCCACCTCTCTGAACCTTGGTTTCCTCACCTGACAAGAGTGGGGACCATCAGGCTGCTTTGGGAACCACTGTGGGCCCAAGGTCAGGATGGGCCATCTTATCCTCACACAGATGGGGTGGTCCCTGGTGGCCGCACTGGTGAAGGTCCCAGGAGACATTCTCTAGCATGAGATTCAGTTTCCTGTTCCTGTGACAAAATACCCGAGGTAAACAGCTGAAAGGAGAGGGTTATTTTGGCTCAGGGTTGCCAGGGGTTTAGTCCATGGTTGACTGCTGCAATGCCTTCAGGACTGCAGTAAAACTGAAACATCACGGTGGACAGGCATGGTCAAAAGCTGCTCAGCTCATGGCTGAGGAAAAAAAATAGGGGAAGAACCAGAGAAGAAGGGGCCAGGGACCCAGCACTGTCCCCAAGGTCATGCCCCATGACCTACTCCATTCACATAGGTCCAACTTCCTGTTTCTGTCCTGCTCAATAATGCCGTCATGAGTTCATTGATGGATGAATCCTCCAATGAGGTCAGAGCCTTTGCAGTCCAGGTGCCATCATGAGCATGTGAGCCGGAGGGACCTCTGGATCTAACCCTCTATGCCTCTGTGTCACATTGCTCCCAGGCCACTTGTCTGAGGGACCCTGCACCTGTGTCTGCATTGGAGATGGACGAGGTCCCTGTGTTATGGTGCCAGCCCCAGGGACCACAAGTGAGTTCCCGGGAGACTGCACAGGGTCTGACCGTGAACAGGTGAGGAGAGAAGCCGTGGCATGTGCCCTGCTGGCACTACTGTGCACAAAGTGGTGCTCCTGCTGCGGGAGGCGGGAAGTGGCGGGAGGGGGTTTGGGGCGATGGAAAGTGGCATCCTGAGTCTTGGCTAGGCAGGGGGAGGAAGGAGCCCAACTGGGTGGTGGGGACTGGGCTGCCACGTGGCATGGGGACTTCATGCCACCCTGGAGGGGAGGATGATTCCCTGATGGCAGCTGGGACTCCCATCCCTGGGTCGCACAGAGCACCAGGCTCCTTCCTCACACTGCCCCTCACTGGTCCCTCTGGGTCAGGAGCCGGGATCCCCCTTGGTTGGCCCAGGTCACTCTTTTTCTCCACATCTGTCTGCCTTTGCTAAAGAACAGAGCTGAGCTGGCTGCTGCTGCAGCCCTAGTGCCAGTGTGGTTCTGTGGTTCTGAGCAAAACAGGGCATCGATCATCTTAAGTGTGCTGACCAGGGCCCTGCTGTGTTAGCAGAGTGTATTCATCAGCTTTTCCGTTGCTGGAACCTCATACCTGACATCAGCAAATTAGAAGAGAAGATGGCTGTTGGCTCATGGTTTCAGAGGGTAGTCCATGGTTGGCGGGCCGCAAGGCAGGAACATTGTGTTAGAAGGATCTAGTGAAGGCCAGTGGCTCAACCCATGGCAGCAGGAAGCAGAGGGAAGGGAGAAGCCAGGGACAAGGATGGACCCTTCCAGGTCACAGCCCAGTGACCACCTCCAAGCAGGCTCCACCTCCTGCCAGCTGTGAGCTCATCCTTGGATGAATCCCCGATGAGTACAGCACCCCGGGATCCACTACCTTCTGCACACAGGAGACTCCGGGGAACATTTTAGACCTACACCATAGCACAGAGCTTCCTGGAGAAGCCACCACGTCACCCAGTAGAGGGATGGGATGGACAGGAAGGCAGGGCCCGACAGGGCAGGCATAGACCTGGGAAGACGAGGGGGTCAGTGGCAGGTGGAGCTGTGGTCTGTGGAGAAGAAGTGGCCTTAGAGCTGGGCTGGGAGTGAATCAAAGGTGGGCACCCGAAAGGAAGGAGGTGCTGGGCAGAGGACAGAGCTGATGCAAAGGTCCGGGGGTAGCTGCAGGCTGGTCCTGTGTGGGGAAGAGCTGGAGGCACTGCCGCAATGTGAGGCGCACAGGGCACCCCCAGACGTGAGACCAGAGCGGGGCGGCCGGCTGCGGTGGGGGCTGCTTCACACCCGCTCGGCCCTTTCCGCCCACAGCTTTCTCTGGTGGAGTGCGGCCCGGATGGACAGGTGCTCCTCCTGGTGTGTGGCTGCCCCCCAGGGCTGTCCACGGAATCCTCGCTGTGCCCCTTGGACCCCGCCCGGATTTCCAAGAGTCTCACAGCCGTCCAGGAGCCCTGTGTGCCGGCACAAGCATCCATGCTTCCTCTCTGGGAGCCAGCCGGGGACGCAGAGGCTCTGCTGCCACTGCTGCTGCAGGAGGAGCCCCCGGAAGGGCTCCAAGCCCAAGAAGAGCTGGACCTTGGGCCCGTGCCAGCCCCCAGGTCCACTGCACACCCTGGCTGGGACTGTCACCAGGCGAGGAGCCACCTCTGCCAGGAGTCAGCGTGTACTTCCAGCCACACGTTTCTGAGGGTAGGGCCGTCTGGTGGCCAAGATGCTTGGAACAAGGGAGGAGGGACCTCAGTGGGGACAGCAGAGGAAGGGGAAGTCAGGAGGACTTCAGGCATGGTAGACAGAGGGCCCAGGGCCGAATGGCAGCTGGGGCAGGAAGACCACAAGGACCTGAGCCTGGGGACCATGGCCCGGGCCCCTGAGGGTGGACAGGATGACATTGAAGCTCCAGAGACCCCGGCCACTGCCTGTAGCCTATGGCTCCGGCAGGAGCGTCCAGTGCTTCTTCTGCGAGGAGTGGCCCTGGAGGGTCCCCAGCTGCTGAGCAGGAGTGGGAGGGTGGAAGGCTGTAGCTCAGGCTTCCTGGAAGGGCTGTCACCTGCAGGAGAGGACGAGGCACCTCTGGCCACAGGCTCCAGGGCTCATGGGATGCGAATGTTGCAGCTCACTGTGGGGCGAGGCAGAGACCCCCGGATACTGCAGGATGGGAAGGACCAGAAGCTGCACCTTGGGAGTGCCCTGGCCCTGCAGGAGGGAAGGGCACAGGAGGGACGAGAGGAGGAGGAGAAGGTGCTGCCTGGGGATGCGTCCAGTCTGGGCGACAGCCCTGTCTCCCGGCAGCCAGACTCCCAGGCACCCTTGGGCCAGGAAATGCTTTTCTGTGCAGGAAAGCGCAGTCCGCTGCAGCCTGCTAGCCTGGCCGTGCCGGCCGCCAGGTGTGGAGCCCCTAGTTCTCCTTTAGGCAAAGGGCGAAACAGCCGCACTCTCCAAATAGATGAGTTTGAGAGGGGCGTGGAGGCTTGTTTCCAGCAGCTGCATGCCCTGCAGCTTGGCAGTGGTGGTCACCAGCGGGGTCACAGCCAGGGCTGGGATGCCTGCCTCGCAGCGGAAGCCGAGCCCAAGGTGGGCAGTGAACCTGTCAGGCTGCAGGAGACTATAGCCTTGTGCCCCACAGAGTGTCCAGGGCCCGCGCCCGACTGCAGTGCAGCCAGTCCAGACCCTGCAGGGCCGTGGAGGACCCTGGAGAGGGTGAGAGACAGCTTTTACCAACTCCTGTCCACACTGAAGAAAGAAAGGAGGTGGCTCTTAAGTGACAACGCCATACTTCGGGGAGACCGGGACAGATGCCATCGTCAAGTGTGCGACCTTGAGGGAGCCAGAGCGAGAGATGCCAGGGAGATCTGCAGGCTGGAGCAGGCGAAGCGCGAGCTGGCCGCGGACCTGGCGCGCCTGCAGGGTGAGCGGGGCTCCTGTCTGCAGGCCATCTCCGACCTGGAGCGCTGCAGCGGCGAGAGTTACCGCAAGATCGTGCAGCTCGAGGACGAGAACGAGAGACTGAAGGGGGACCTGGGGCAGCTTCGGGGAGCCACATCTGTGCGCAGGAGGAATCCCCGAGGCACGACAGACCGCGTCAGCCTGGAGAACAGGGAGCTTAAGGCGCTGATGTCGCAGCTTGGGCTCAGGTATAAGGAGTTGATAAGGGATGTGGAGCAGGCCGTAGAGGACATGCTCCGGGCCTTGAAGGGGGAGAACGAGCATCTTCTGTGCAGGATCCGAGGGCTGGAGCAGATGGGCAGGAATGTAGGGGTTTCGATGCCTGGTGGGCAGCACCCCCAGGGAAATGCCACTAGGACAGGGGACAAGGTGCGCACTGTAGACAAAGAGGTTCAGGTGATCGGAGGCTCGGGGCAACTGATGGCAAGAGTCCCAGGCCCACCCTTGGAGGAAGAGAAGGAGGAGGAGGAGGAGGAGCGTGGAGGGAAGACAGGGCAGGACTCGGCGTGTGGTGCTGGATCTCCCAGTCCATCGTCACCCTGGGGCCATGCAGAAGGACCCAGCACCCAGCAAGGAAGCACGGCTGGAGCAGGAGGAGGAGAGGCACGTCTGGGAAGAGAGGAGAAGAGACAGTGGTGTTCTGTGGACCAGGGACAAGCTCTGAGGCCCCCTGGCGGTGGCCTCCAGGTGAGTCGACTCACTACTTCCTGCAGGGCTGGGTCTGCCCCAGGTTCCACTCCGCAGCCCTGGGGATCCAGGAGAGAGGTGCCTTCTGCACCCCCGGGTACCAGGGAGAAAACACGGGCACAGAGAGGTGAAGGAGGTGCCTGAGGTCACACAACTAGGGAGGGTGGGCGGGGGCCTCACCCAGGCAGCCTGGCCAGGGATCTCACACCTGCCTCCAGATGGGTCCCAAGGAGTGTGCCCGGGTCACTTCCGCTTCAGGGTTGGACCCAGGATTTCCCGATTGGGGAGCTTCCCAAGACTGTGGGTCCTCACTTTGCATACTGGGTCCTGAAGGTTGCCAAGGGCAGAGCAGCGAGCCCGGACAAAATCTTGGAGTCACTTTCCTCACTGTGACAGTGTGTGTCCAGCAGCCCCAGGGCCATGCGTACATAGTGCTCGTGTGGGTCCATTGGTTCTTGGGGTCAGTTGGTGCTGGGCCAGCGTCCGCTCTGTGTGTTTCTCTCCCTCTCCCCACCTCTCCCTCCCCATCGGTCTCCCAATCTCTGCTCTTCCCTTCATCTCCCCCAGCAATTTTATCAGCCCTTTGACAAACATGCTTTTGGTTCTATTGATTTTCTTATTTATTATACTTCATTTCATTGGCTTCTTTGTATAGCTCAGTTGTTGTTTCTGTTCTTTTTTTTTTTCTTTTCTTCTTGTGTTGAAAGCTTAGGTCACTGGTTTCCAACTTCTCCTCTTGAAATCTATGCATTTAAAGCTATGATTTCCTCCCAGTACCCCACACGTGCAAGGCCATCCATGCAGTGCAAACTGCCGTCCCGTCTCACTTCATTTCTGTGTGATTTCTCCTTTGACCGCTGGATTATTTGCAAGTATGTTTCTCAATTTTTCAGCCTCTGGGGGATTTGTATTATTTTTACTGTTGAGTTTTAGTTTGACCTCATTGTTGTCAGAAAACACGGGCTATGTCATGTGAGTTTTTGAAATTTGTTGAGACTTATTTTATTGATCAGGTAAAGGTTTATTTTGATGAACAACTCACAACATCTCTGTAAACAGTGGCTGCTCTAGAGCAAGCCAGCCAGTGGTGCTAACCAAATCTTCACATTTCCACTGCCATATTGTCTGTTTGTCTTGTGTTTACTGAGGTGCGTTGTAAAATCACCAACTCTGTGCATTTGTGTACATTTCTTCTTTCGGTTGTATTATTTTACACTCCTATATCAGAATGTGATATTTGCTATTTTTTTTGGTTGCTTCATCATTTCTACTTTCTTTTATTCTTCTTGTTTTTGGTATTAGTCATACACAGTTTTTTATAATTCTATTTTCTTTTTCAGTAACTCACTGTGTCATATATGTTAGTTCCATTCTTTCAGTGACCATCCTAGACATTCCAAAATTTATCTATTAATTATCTTGAATTAGTGTTTTTTTCATGTCCCAAATCACACAGAACTCTTTTAATAGTTTAACTCTGCTCATTTGCTCTCTTTTATTATTTTTGCCATGTGGATTATACCTTTGTGTGTGTTCAGTCTTACAAAACATTGTTACAGTTGTACTACCATATGCTCTTGGGCTGTGGGTTTGTTTTCTTTCTGCCTTAAGATCATTGGTGTGTGTTATAATGAGATCAGCTCCTGATTGGCTGCTTCATGTTGCTTTTCATGAAAACAGCTGTCTGCCATCCCATTTCAACTCTTCTCCCCTGGATTCAGAATTTGGATAGGCAGGTGTTTCCTTGTCTTTGTGCACTTGTTCCATTGCCTTCCGCCTCCCATAGTTTTGGTTCAGGAATCAGTCGTCATTGTCCTTTCTCCCTGAGAGAAATGTGTTGCTTTGTTTCTGACTGCACTGAAGACTTCCCTTTTCTCTTTGGGTTTTGGTAGCTTGAGTATGGTGTGCCTTTGGGATGGTTTTATTTGGGTTTATCCCTCTTGGGTTTTCTGAGTTGTGTGAAGTTGTATATTTATGTCTTTTGTCAGACTTGAAAAACTCTTGTTTATTTCTTCAAATATTTTATCCTGCCTCATTTTGCTATCTTTTCTCCAAGAAATCCAGACTTTTTGACTGAATCCCACATCGTTTGAAAACCACATTGTCCTTTGTTTCTTTACTTCAGTTTGTATTTTCTACTGACCTTTCTTTTATCTGCTAATCATGTCTTCCACCGTGCCTGTCTTTTGTTAAATTCATTCAATGAGTTCCAAATTTTAGTAATTGTATTTTGTGGCTCTAGAATATTCATTTCATTCTTTTCTTAAAAAAGAAATTTCAGTTTTCTGTTGACATACTTCATCTTTCCATTTTATTTGCCTTTTCATATGTATAAACATATACAGTAGAGTTCTTTTGCAGACCTTAACTGTTATTGTTGATACCTGGATTATGTCCTTCCCTGCTTCTCTTGGTTGTTTTATTTTTTTATGACAATCACATTTTCCTGCTTCATCACACACATCCAAGAATTAAAAGAACTTTTGACACAGGACTTACATATGTTGTGGAGACCCCTGATTGCCCTCTTTCTCCAGAGAATGCTGATTGAGTTTCATTCTGGTAGCTGGTTGAGTGATTGACAGATAGTTGAATGACTGGCAGGTGGTTGAATGATGGGCAGGTTGTTGAATGATTAGCAGGTCATCTTATTCATATGCAAGTCCATTTCAGCCCTTGGGCCTGCTGTGGCTCCCTCACCCCTGGGCACGGGCTTTTAAAGATATTGACTGAATTCCCAGCATATTCACAAAGGCCACGTCATTTTGGTTCAGCCAGACCAGTGCTACCTTCTCAGAGCCATTCAAGCTCTGGGATCTCACGTGCCCAGCTGCTGTCCCATGCACAGTGTAGAGTTCTGCACTGTGCCACACAGCTTATGATTCTGCTGAGGATCCAGGGAACATTTGCAGGAAAGAGTTTGGATGTTTCCCCGGCATCTGTCTCCTCTCGGACCCACGAACCCCAGCTTCTTTTTCTCCCTGGACTCCACCTCTCCCCTCCACCCAGCTGCAGCATCCCTCTCACAGGGAACTTTCCCGAGCCAGGAGTTGTAAAATATTTCGGAGAGAAATCCAGGGAACTTGCCTTTTTGCGCTCCCTCTTTCTCGAGGACGTAATCCTGCCGTGGTTGCCTTCCAGTGCCCACAGAGAGTTACGTTTCTGTGTTCTCCCCAGAGCACAGAGTTTTCCAAAGCCAGCTTTTCTGGCAGGAACTGGAACCCTGAGGTCTGTGGAGCTGGGACTTTGAAGCCTGGAAAGAAACACTTAGGAAGAGCGTCTCAGGGCAAGTGACCAGGCTCTGAAGAGCTAGACTTGCTGGAAGACTGAAGGTGGCTGGTGTCACCGGGACACAGAGGACCAGAGAGGCTGACAGGAGATGAAGTTGAAGAAGCTGTGATGACCTGGGTCACAGGAGGTTCTGTGGCCTCCTTTGATCCTTTCTATATTCACCCTGATCTGGAGCAGGAAAATAACACAGCCTAATGCTTCTGTTAAAAGGTCACTGTCCACTGTAAGGAGGAGGAGCTAGGTGGACTGAAGGGAGAGGGGAGGAGCAGGCTGGGCCTCACAGCTGAGTGTCCTGGAGCTGGGGAACTTGGAGTCAGCAGCAGGAGATGGAATCCACGCTCGTAAAACATTCTGCAGTTCCCTGCTGTGTTGGGTGTAAAACCCAGATTCTCGCGATTGGTGATAGCCCAGGCCCAGAGCCCTGCAAACCTCAGCTACCCCACCACGCCTGGTCTCCTGGACTCCAGGCTGTAGCCTCTCTGTGCCTTCCCTGACCCTCTTTGCACCCTGCTTTCTCTTGGGAACTGCTGCCCATCGTCAGGTCTCATGTCAGGGGCTCAGGATGAGGGGCGCTGGGGTTGATTCACACGCATCTCCTCCCAACGCCAGGTCCACTGGTGTCATTTAAGTGGTTTGCAGTTGGTTGTGGTGGGGCTTTTACACCATGAGGACAGGCAAGATGCCACCCAGTGGTGTGGCCCCTAGGCAGGAATCACAGCATTTGCCCCATGGCATGGACAAGGCCCGAGGCTCAGTCCCTTCTGCCTGCACCTCACTGTACAGAGTCGCCTGCATCTCTGTCGCTCTCCCCATCTGCTGGAGCTCCTCAGTAGCAGCGTGTGGACAGTCCCAGGTGACAGTCAGGCTGACCCTACCCCTCTGCCGTCCTCTCCAGATGACTGTGTGGACACCTTCTTAGGACCCTGGGAGAAGTCTGATCTAAGGCACTGCCAGAGGAGGGAGGCGGCAGCTGGGCGCTGAACTTCCGGAAAGGCCAAGTTGTTTTGAAGAGTTGGAGCTGAGCCGACGGAGGCGCCGGGAACGGGCGCCCGTCTGCTCCTGACGGGGCCCAGCCCATGCTGCAGGCCCACGCAGAGTGGATCTCCAGTCCTTGTGAAGAGCTCGTCACACCCAGCCATCGCCGTCCTTGTTAGCAGGGCACGATGAAGGCGGATCTCTGACCCTACTGTCTCTTCTGTCTTTCCCAGCAGAGGGGCGGGCTTTTCTTCTGACCACGCCCACAGGTTGGGTGGAGGGACATGAACTAACAGGTCCCCTAAAATGCCCAGTGCTGCTTTAAATGCAGTGGAAGGCTGCACGCCAGGGAAGGGCGTTTGTGAGTTTCTAGGCTCCCCATTCCTTCCCAGAGGGAAACTTCAGGGCAGCAGCGGAGCCCCCCTTCCGGCCGCCACCCTCCTGTGGCTCCCCTTGCTGCGTCTCAGGCGAGAGTGCAGAGGGGAGGTCAGCTATCACGGACGGGGTCCCTCGTCCCCCACTGTGTGGGAATAGCCCGCACAGTCACAGGCCATGGAACACGAGGGCATCCAGACACCAGCCACAGGAAAGGGCGCGTGCTGCGGTATTCAGAGAGAAAGCTGAGGATACGCATCGCCTGTTAGATTCAATAAAGAGAAAATAAGTGTGTGTGTGTGTGTGTGTGTGTGTGAGTGTGTGAGTCCTGCCCAGGTTAGTAAACGTGAGGATTTACACCGCAGGGCCGCTAGGGGGCAGTCGTGTCCCTGCCACTCAGGCCGTGCTGTTTTACAGGGTGCAGCGCCGCTGTCGTGCAGCCAGAGTCCCAGGGTTCAGATGGGGTTGCAGGGTCCTCCATTGCGCGACGGGCAGCTCTCCCGTGGGCCCTGCCACCTCTGACTCTGTCTTGCGTGTTTCGGGGAGTAATGTTTAGGGCATTATTCTGGGATTTCCCAGGCTCTGGGGACCCCTCAGACATCTGACCTGAGCCCCAGGCCATGTGCATGACCACAGGGGTACAGGGGACAGGCCATGTAGAAAACACGGGCCTTGACACGGCTGTGCTGGATGGTAGCGTTTAGGGCGACTTTTATCCCTTCTTTTGTTTTTTAGGACAGGGTCTCCATATGTGTCCCAGGCTGGCCTTGAACTCACTATGCAGCCCAGCCTGGCTTTGAACTCGTGGCAGTCCTCCTGCCTCAGCCTCCTAGTGCTGGGATGACAGGCAAGCGCCACCAACCCTGGCTGTCCCCTTATTTTCCTTTTTTTGGTACCAGGGCTCGAAATCACGACCTTGCGCTTGCCAGGCAGGCGCTGTGACACTGAGCTAAACCCCCAGCCTCCCTGCCCCCGGCCCCCAGTCCCTTATTTTCTAAACTGTTTTCACTGTGAGGAAAACGTAAGCAGACGAGAAAGAGGGAGGAGGAGGCGAACAGGTGTTGGCTGTTGGCTAACTTGAGTCTGGTGGTGCTGACCTGAGCGCTGTGTGCACCCCAGGACTCGGAGGCCCAGGCAGTGGAGGAAGAGCCTGGGCTGTGTGTCCAGCGGCTCTGTCACCAGGTGCAGACTCTGCAGTGCCAGCTCAGGGACCAGGCCTGGGCTAACTGGGAGCTGCAGGCCGCGAGGGACCAGGCTGTCCACCTCCAGGACGCGCTCAGGGGCGAGGTAGGCGGGCGCTTCCTTCCCCTATGACGGGGGTGGCGTGCGGGGTCCCCTGTCCTTCCCTCCATGGCACAGGAGGCCCCGAGCAGGGAACAAGGCTGCTCCCCACTCAAGTTCCCAAGCCTGCACACGGGGCGGTTTACCAGACACTTAGAACAATTCAGGGCAGGAAAGGGGTGTGGCATCTGCCCTCCGCCCAACTCTGAAGTGAAGTTTAAGAAAGTACACAGATGGGCTGGGATTTAGCTCAGCGGCATAAGCGCCTGCCTTGCAAGCACACGGTCGTGAGTTCGATCCCTGGTACTGATTTAAAAAAAAAAAAAGAAAGTACACAGACAGGGTGTTTTAACGGAAGCCACGTGTCCTTCTGCGTGGAAAGACCTGAGTGGTTGTAAAGGGCAGCAGGAGGGAGCCTGTGGCCCAGGGACACTTGGGATCCTGACCTTGGGCGGGCCTGCCGGGTGGGAACTCCCAGAGTCGCGCCTGCTCCCACATGCTGTGGAGACCGAGGAGGGCGCCCGGCTGCCACAGCCGCGTCCCCCTGACCCAGGCTGTCGCTCTGCGAAGTGTCCCCCTGGAGCCTGGACAGTGGGCATGGAGACCTGTCCGCACAGCTTCTGACAGCTGCGTGTGAGTGCAGTGACCCCTCTGCGGAGCCATCGCGCGGCATCTTGTCCGTAGGAAGCCTGTGAGGAGTGGAGGTGTCCTCTGAGGACACTGTCCCCGCGCCTCTGTGCCCACTCGCTGTGAAACCACGGAGGAATCCGGACACGGCCCGCAGCACCCGGCTGTGCCGTTTCCTAAACCGGCAGGCGGCGCCGAGAGGCCCACGGTGTCCTCCAGCGCCTTTCCAATCAGTCTGCTCGAGGTGGACCTGGCCTCGGACTCTGTTCAGAAATCTGGCCAAAATAGCTTCCAGAATGGTCCACGGAAGCCTCGTTCCTACAACAGAGAAAAAAAACACCCCACAGCCCCCCACGAACAGTTATGTGTCAGGCTCACGATGAAAGATACACAGGGAATAGGTCAGATCGTATGTGTTGATATGGACGTATTTGCTGTTTTGTTTTTTTGAGACAGGGTCTTGCTATGTAGCCCAGACTGTCCTCCAACTCCCTGAGACCCTCCTGCCTCTGCTTCCCTAGTGCTGGGATGACAGGCATGTGACATCACCCTTGATTTAGAAATCTTCTATTAAATGACAAAACAAGATGCAACGCATTCTGGTGCAGGATCTCACACGCACACATATGCCTGACTGGTGCAGGTGCCACAGGCTCAGCAGATCCGAGGCCCGCAGGGGCAGGGGAGGAAGGGACCTGAGTCTGTGCAGTGTTTTTTTTTTCTTTCTAACAACAGAGGGAGCAGGACAGTGGGGAGGAAGCTCACAGGTATCTGCTCTGTTACGCCTGCTGGGTCAGGCATTCAGGTGGCACTTGGGTAGGTGTCTGCGGGTCACTGCTGGACGCTGGGCTGGGCTGGAGGCCCAAGGCGGCTCTGTGCACACACCCACCTGCTGGTCCTTCTGCCGGGGCTGGAAGGGGGCACTCACCTGCCCGCTCCCCCGTCTGTGCCACTCCTGGGCCCCAGCAGGACCAGAAAGAGACTTCTGCCGGGCACACAGCCACCCCGGGCATGGGCAGCAGATCAGAGCCAGCCTCCCTCTCACCAGGAGCCTGTGCCATCTTCCATCTCTCTCCGTAGCAGCCGTAGGGGCTTTGCCCGCCCAGCACTGGGGATGGAATTCGAAGCTCTCACTGGGCCACATCGCTAGCCTTTTGAAAAGCTGACCTTTCTGTTTTCATTTTTAATGTTGAGATAAGGTCCTGCTAAACTGCTGAGTGGCCCAGGCTGGGCTCTAGCTTGTGATCTTCCTGCCTCAGCCTCCCAGGGTGCTGGAATGACAAGCCGCCACACCACACCTGGCTCAGTAGCTGCCCGCCCTGGCTCTGTGCCCTTCACCTCAGTGGCCTCCCTGAATCCTCACCTCACTGCCCCCCAGGCTGCACCAGATCCACCCCCACTTTCCAGACGGAGACACTGAGGCAGGGGAAGCCCGTGACCTGCCTCAGCTGGGTGGGCTGCAGGCCTCTGGCCCCGGAGCACTGAGCTTCTCTCTCGAGCCCAGCGGCTCTGCCCGGGGATCAGGGTCCAGCTCTTTCCTAAGGCAGAGGCCTCAGGACTGGCCCAGGAGGGGCGGCGGCCCATGGAGCTCAGTCTTTAAAATGCTGGCACTGTTTATCCGCACACGTTCGCCGTAGAGTGAGTGCACTGCCCGGCCCTTCTGCCCTCCTCTCCCTCCCTCCCGCCTCCCCCACCGCACACCCCTCTCTGCCAAGTCCACCTCAGCGTCTCCTCTCGGCTGTCGTTTATTCTGCCCTCTGATTTATCTATTCTTTGGGTTTTTCGTGTAAGAGGAGCCATGCAATATTTAAACTGTGTCTCTCCTTTATTTCATGTAGCATTATGATCTTGAGGGCCCTCATTCTCCTCCGGGTGACATGCGTGTCCCTCTTCCTGGCATAGTAGTGCTCCGCAGCGTGGGAATGCCTTGGCTCTATCCGTTCACCTGTTGGTGGGCACACAGCCGCATCCGAGGGGCAGCTCTGCTGACTCGTGCTGCTGTCACCGTTGGCAGGCATGGGTCACCCGGCTCAGCCTTGGTGGTTCTTCCCAGGGGACAGGAAAGGACCCTGCGTGGGTGTGGAGTCTGTGGCAGGACAGGTAGCGCCAGCCCCCGGCCCCTGGAACAGCCTGTCTGTGCTTCTGTTTCAGCTTGAAGAACTTCAGAGGGAGCAGTGGGAAGCGCGCCTGGCCGTGAGTCCCCTGAAGGTGAGGTGTCCCCAAGCCTGGCCTGGTCCTGGAGCAGGGGCTGCGGTCCTGGCCTCGTGGCCCCGCCCGTCTCTGCCATCCCAGGAGTTTGGGGAGGGCCGGTGGCCAATCGTGCCCCGCCCCTGAGCACTGGGGATGGAGCTCAGGGCAGAGGCCTTCAGTTCAGTGCCCGGCTCTGAAAAAAGCACATCTCTATGGTGACCAGCCAGGAGACTGTCACCAGGAGACTGTCACCAGGAGACGGTCACCAGGAGATGGTCACCAGGAGACTGTCAGTCACATGGGACCATAGACCCTGCGGGCCTCAGTCCTGAAACCACTCCAGGTGGTTTCCGTGTCCGAGCACAGCTTGGCGCTCAGGCATGTGTGTCCATCTGTCTGTCTGTCTGTCTCCCTCATGCGTGCCGTGGGGGGGCGCCCCTGTCTGGAATGCGTGCCTGGTGCAGAGCCCCCAGAAGGACCCTCCGGCCTGAGGGGCTCACATGCCTTTACTACCTGGGCCGGAAGTTGCTGACCTGGCGTGGACAAGGATTGGCCCCTCTGCTCTGCGGGTGGTGGACAGGGCAGGGCCCTGGGCTGGGTGTAAGCAGGACCAGGGAAGCCTGGCTTTGCCCATCCTCTGGGGCCTCAGTGTCCTTGGCTCTTAAATTAGAACTTGGAGCCTCACGGTCTCCACTGCCAGTTCCCCTCCCAGGGGGCTGCGTCCCCCGAGCTGGAGTTTGCATCGGCAGACAGGAGGTTGAGGCTGGGGGAAGGCACCAGCCCCCGCCCTGCCTGCCTCATTCGATGCACCCCGAGTTACTCGGGGACCTCAGTGGCCCCTGTGCTTTACCACTGGGAGTGAGAAACGAGATCACAGCGCTCCCTGGGGCTTGGCCGTGACAGCACCTGGTGTCCTACACAGCCCCGCTGTGCAGTGGACAAGTGTGGATGGAGCCCGTGTCCATGCCCTGCTTCCGTCCCTGCCTCCTAGCCTGGACCCCAGGGGAGGGCAGTGGGGAGCCAGGGCCAGGTTTCTGGGAGGAGGGGGTGGGGGAGGAGGCCATACTGGGCTAAAGTCTAGCCGAGGTGGAGAACAAGGTATCCCCAGTTCAGCCGGGCACCCCAGGACCCCTGTGCCCTCTGTCTGCCCTTTGCAGGCCAAGCTGGCATCCCTGGTCCAGAAGTGCCTGCAGAGGAACCACCTAGTCACACGCTTGCTGCGAGAGCTGTGCAGACACGGCCTGGCCAGCCCGTCACTCACAGAGCTGGCACAGGCCATGGTCCAAGACGTGGCACTGATGGAGTACACGGCCACCTTCCTGACCCCTGCAGTTACCGAGGTGCGTCCCACAGATGGCCCAGTCCCAGCTTCCCAGGTCAGGGGGACAGTCCACCCCGTACACCCACGTCGTCCACTGTCTTTCCTCCCCTCTGCTGGCTGACCCTGCCCGCAGCACCGCTGCTGCCTCCTCTGGGCAGCGCTTATGCTCTGGGCTGAGGTGGGTATTGTGCCCGCATCCTGTAAAGAGCTCGGGACACGGTGCAGGGGACAACACGGTGACTGGAATTCACCACCCACAAGCATCACCATGCAGGTCAGCGTTCTGCGGCTGGGACCGAATGCCCCAGGACACTGGCTCTAAGTAGGAAGGTCACCTATGGTCCCCCGATGAGGGGAGCACCCCACGATCTAGTCCCTTCCCTGACCCCGCCTCTGAACAGTGCCCCACGGCAAGCAGGCTTCAACCCATGAGTCTTTTTAGTGGGTCACTTTGTGTGTCAACACCGTGCTGTGTCCCTACCCTGCTGATGCTGTGTGGACCTTCAACCTCTGCCCCCATGGCTCTCTCCAGCAGCTGGTACAGCCCTCCCAGGAGACTCTTATCCTTCTGTCAGGGCACAGACATGCTGAGGGATTGCTCCACATCCAGAGCACCATTATGCACAGACATGCTTCACACAGCCCACGTCGGGGACCTGAGCAGTCTGCCAGCCCTCTCTGCCTCCCCAGTGCCTGGCACGGAGAAGTTCGCTGAGCAGTGAGATAACAGGCTCATGAGCAAGGAGGCTGCCCTGCCCTGCCCTGCCCTGTCCTGCCCTGTAGGCGGGCAAGAGCAGACACGGGCTGCCCAGGAGCAGAGCCCCTGAGCATTGCCTGGCCATGACAGGTGCCCAGTCTCCAGGCCCAGGGCTGCCCGGCGCTCCTGGGCTCCACCTGGCTCTGAGCAGCAGCGTGCTGGACACCTTGAGCGCTTAGCCAGGGCTGCCCACACGCACACAAGCCACTCTGTTCCTGGAGACCAGCCAGCAACACCCCACAGATGGGCTGAGCTCCTGACAGCACGAGGGCGGACGCAGCTCCTGTGTAAACACAGCCAGGCTGTGTGCCCACTGCCTGCAAGGCTGTGCCAGGTGGCTCCAAGTGGGCCAAGTCCCCTCCTCACCCTCCCTGCCTATGGGAGGGGGACCTCGGGGCCACAAGGTCTGCCTGGTGGCCCAGGTCGGCAGCTCAGTCAGAGTCAGAGCTTGGATCCACAGCGCTGACCCCACGTCTCGCTCCACGGGCCTAAGGTCTTCAGGGCTGGCGGAGGGCATGAAGAAGGAGCCCTGAGTCCTGCTGAAGTCCCCAGCTCAGCCCCGGGGTGCACGGGTGCCTGATGACTGTGCTGAGGGAGGCAGGACTGAAGCACAGGTCCAGGAGGTGTCGCTCCTGACCAACAGGCCTCGCAGCAGTGAAGGCGCCGAGGGCCCCTCCACTGTCTTCTGGGCCTGGCAGTGACAGCCCAGGTGTCCATGGGGTCGGCCCAAGTCACAGAAGTGGGCTCTGAACACCTGTGAAAGCTGGACAGCCGCACAGGCTGCGGGGCTTTGCGGGCAGGACCCGTGGATGAGGGAGCCTAGGGCGTCAAGCTCACTAACTCACTGGTTCCTTAGGACCGTCATAATGAGGGGTGTCTCGGTCCAAAGCGCCCCGTTTCCTGAAAGGATGTTCTCCGGCCCAGACGCCTCCTCTCAGCCTTGGGTGTGACCTTCCGAGGCCACACAGGCAGCTGTGTCCACGGCGACAGCCCATCCCGGACGCCCGTGTGCTCCTTACGCGAGGTCACTTCCGCGCTCACCCCAGCCCAGAGGTGACTTTGGGCTGCCCGGGTCCTGTCCTGCTCTGTGACACCTCGGCTCCTTTCCCTGGTTCTGCCGCTTCCTGCCACCATGCTCAGTGAGCTCCTGCTGGCCAGAGCCGGAGCCGGGCCCGGAGCCGAGGTGTGGGGCAGGGAGGGGGCCATGTGAGGTGACAGTCCTCCTTGGAATAAGGGTCATGAAAGAGACACCGGGGCCCACACAGGGGCCGACTTTCACCTGTGTGTCCTGGGGCGAGACCCCAGTTTCCGCAGCTCCGGGTTCTCATCTGTATGATGGGGGTGGTCCATGCTGCCGGGCAGAGGTGGACAGACAACCGCGGCGGCTCCTGCGCTCCGGGCCGCAAGTGGGCTGCACCCGTACCTGGCCATGCAGAAGGTGGTGGCAGGAGTCTGCCCACAGCCGGGTGGGGCTGGGCAGGTGGCGGTGAGCCCTGCAGGCCCTGCTAAGCTGCCGCCGGCGTTGCTGCAAGTGTGTGAAATCCGGAAGGAGCCATGCGAGTCAGGAACCAAGAGCCCAAGGTCGCTGAGGTTCCTTACCCACGGCCACCGCTGTCTCAGTCACCTGGCTGCTGGGGTGGCTGTGGGGAGATGGGACTGGAGGTCCCAGGTCAGGCTGTCACCCCCTGCTCGGACAGCCCAGCGGGTGATGAGTGTGGGACAGTGCTCCCCCCACTGCAGCGACGAGCTGGAGACAGACGGCTCAGCGTCGCGGGCAGGAGCTGGCGCCTCAGGGACTGCAGGTGGTCATCCCGGCAGCTGCCCTGGGCTCTGGCTGAGAGCAGAGAGGGCGCCCGGCAGCTGGGGAGACGCTAATGGGCTTCGGGGTGCAGAACAGACAGCGGCCATGGTGGGTGCCAAGGCCCGACTGGGGAGGGCAGGAGCCCCCTGGGGGTGCACACCCCGGGTGCCCACATCGTCCTGGCCCCACCCTGGGCGGCCCGAGCCCCTGAGGGACAGGCTGCCTCCACTGACCCACCGCAGTGGTTCCCGCTGTCCAGGGCCCAAGCCAGGCTGCTGGGGGTCGGATCTTGGTTTTGTCATCAGCTCCCACCACGCAGTGCATGAGGTTTGGACTTCGTCCCCTGGGTTCACACCAGGTTCACGCCAGCAGCAGCAGGGGGAGCAGAGAGAGGGGTGAGCTGCGTCCACCCCCACTCCTGTCCCCCCACTGGTTTTGGAGTGTGTGGCCTGGCGCTGCAGATTCAGGGGTTCAGCCCGGGTCCCGGAACTGGAAGCAGCAGGCGGCTTGGCCCGACGATGCTGGGCCTCCAGCCTCCCCGGTGATGCGGTTGATGCGGACCTAGACGGAGGCTGGGTCCATGTGCCCGCTGAGAACAGAGCTGCCCGGAAATCAGTAGTGCTTTGAGGCGTCTTCGTGGATGCGAAGCCCAGGGGGGATTTACCATCTTTCGGAGGAACCCCCTGCTGGGAGGGCCCTGCCTCAGCCCTGGGGCGAGCCGGGAGCTGAGCGGGGAGCTGAGCTTGGAGGAGCAGATGCCGCCTGGAGGACCAAAGGGGCCTTTGGGTCAGGAAGGAGGGAGCGAAGGCCCTGAAGGCTGAGACCAGCATGTGCAAAGGCCGGAGGGCGTGCAAGGTCGTGGTCCGGAAACCTGTCGCTCAGCAGGCAGGCGTCAGCGGAGAAGCTGCAGCAGGTCTGCCCCGGCGCAGGTGCAAAGGCCTGTGCCGCAAAGCGCTCCACGCGCCTCCCCTGCCGGTCCTGGCCGTCGGCCTCACAGGGCTCTCTCCATCATTTTCCCTCGTGGCGCAGTGGCTGGCTGAGAGCCAAGGCACACGGCGGCAGCAGGTGGCAGGAGCCGGCGTCTCTCACCTGTAGCCAGGTGGGGACAGGATCGGTGCTCACACGGGCTCCTATTGAATCCGCACTGCTTCCCGTCTGTCAGTACCTGGACCTGCAAACTGAACCACTGTGAGCGAGGGCCACCAGCACTGAGAGCACAGCAAAGAGCAGGCCCCGGGCAGGTGCCAAGGACTCACAGAAGCGGCTTGGCAGTTGGGCTCTTATCAGAGGGCACTGGATTTAATCCACACCCGGAGTGTCAGCTGCTGCCCGAGTAGTCTGTTTAAAGAACCCAGAGTCGCAGAGCCCTGTGGCAGAGCAGCGTGGAGGGGCCGTGTGAGAGGCAGGTGGCTGAACTCTGCCAGGAGCAGCTGGTGAAGACTTCATAGGAAGGGGGCCATTTTGGATTAGGTCTTGATGTTTGCATAGAAGTTCTCTGAGAAAGTAAGCAAGCAGCGGCTTCCTGGAGCAGGGACAGGGTGCTCAACTCCATGAGGGCACCCATGAGAGTGCAGAGAGGAGAGGGGGAGAGGAAGCACTGGGTCAGGCACACAGGGCTCCCACCCCACCGCAAATGCCCAAGAGGCTGCAGGATCCAGGCTGCAGCTGGAATCTACCCAACCTGCCTCAAGGGCCTGGCGGGGGCTCTGGTGGCTTTGGGGATGGTAGGAACCCTCAGAGTGTCTGTGGCCATCTGTCCACCTCTGCAGGTCTTTGAGGGGACTCCAGGTCGTGTCCCTGGCATCCCCAGGCGGTGAACCAGCCGCCGGGTTGGCACAGGAGCAGTGCATGCCCTCATTTTATGTTTTAAATTTCTTTTTATGATTAAATTTGCGCGTTAATTGCTTCCTGCTAGCAGCACAGCAGCTTCTAAAACACCCTGGTTTCAGGCTTGGGCTGGAGATTGGATCTGAGTAAAGGAGATGGGATTCTTTCCTTGCTGCCGGGTCCTGAGGGCAAAGCCGGCTAAGTCTAGCCTCCCAGGAGGTGGTGGCTGGGGTGGCTGCAGCTTCCCTTGTAAGCAGAGCCCATTGGCTCGGAGGACAGGGGGTGCAGGGCAGTGTCCAGGCCCCACTTTGGCCCAGCTGTGCCCCTGGTTCTGGTCCTAGGCACTCAGAGTAACTGCCGGTGTCTTTTCTTCCAGACCAGCAGCTGCCCGGACGCAGGCTCTGAGGACAAGGCTGCAGGACGAGGTCAGTGAGGCTTTCTGTAAGCAGAGTGTGTGCTCGGCAAATCCTGGACCGCAGGACAGTGGGCTGGGAGGGCTGGTGGACCCGCCCCCTGCCAGGGAGGGACAGGAGAAGGCCGTGGGGCCCACTTCTCCCTCACCCCGTTGTCTTGTTGGCAGCATTGGGGTGCCCCTAGGAAAGACGGAGGGGCCTGTGGCTGCAGTCCTGGAATTTCCTTGTAGATACTGGGCTTTTTCTCTCCCAGTAACTATTTCCACATACAGGAAAGCTCTGTGAGGCTGCTGTGCACCCCACAACCAGATTGTGGGGGCACCAGGATGCAGCAGCAGCAGAGGCTGTGGCTTGGGCACCGAGGGACTTGCAGCCAGCAGGGGAAGCTGAGGCAGGTGGTGTTCTCGGAAGCTCCCGACCATGACAGGGCTACTGAGGGGTGTGGCCCTCCCAGAGCTCAAAGGCACACAGAGGGTGTCTAGCACGGGCTGGGGATGGCAGGGAACAGCAAGAGAAGGAAAAAGTTTACTAAAGGTTTGGGATTCTTTGACTTTAAAAGTAGAGTCCTGGGTAGAAACTTCATTGGGAATGTCCTCGTCCAGCTCAGGAATATTTGCCAGATGGCAGAACGGATGCTGTCCTCCAGAGCCCACAGTACCCAGGGGCCTGGCCTGTCCCTGAAGCTGAGCGGCCCGCACAGATGGCTCAACCGGTGTTTCTCAAGGTGAGAGGGTCCCTGTCAACCAATCTCCTACCTTTCTTTTCTATTGAAAGCACCGAATGTGTGCAAAATGTGTAATTCATTCAATTATCCCAGTGTCACAACCCCAAGAAAACCACCACCAACTCAAGAAATAGAAACTGACCACTGCTCCGTGACCCACCTGGCTTCTCACGCTGCCTTCTGTTATTTAATTTTTTTGTTTTTGGTCAAGCTGTGTGCCGTGTGTCTTGCTATTTTCTCTTGAGTGCCAGACATTGTGTGTGAAAACCTGGAGACCTGATCCAGGGTCCGCCTGACGGTTACTCCCTGCGGAGGGGACTTCCTTTTGCTGTGACTGCTGGTCTGGAAGTTGTCCTCTCACAGTAGGGCTGGACTAAAGATGGGTCCCGGCCCTGAGGAGCTCTGCCCTACATCCCCGGGGATGAGAGCCCAGGGGTTTCTGGAGTCCCCTTCCCTCTCACGAGACCCCACGCTCCCTCAGTGGGGAGCGTGGTCCGCATGCCCCGCTCTCTTCCTGTGGCTTCTTTCCTCCTTTCTGCTCTGGTCCCACAGACCCTCACAGCTTGGGTGGTAGCTCTGTATCTTTCCTAGATTTCCTAGGGATGAGGCCCTAATCAGGCAGCAGCAAGCAATGCTGCGCTGGCTCCTAGTCACAACTTACCTAACTGAGGGGCTTTGGGGCGAGCAGACCGAGTTCCAGCCCCAGCCCTGCGCCTGTTAATCACCCTCTGTCTGCGTGTGACTCTCCGTCCCTGTATAATGGGGCCAGTGGTGCCTGCTGCCATCACCAAGATAAAACACTGAGCTCTGTGTGCTGGGAGGAGAAGCAGCCATTGCCCCGGACACTGGTCATACTCATTTCAGTTCAATGTTCCATTACTTTTCCATCTCATTCCTGTGGCTTCTTTCTAGTCTCCATGATTACATTAATTTTTAATCTAAAATGGGAAGACAGTGCCCCTGGGGATTGTTGGGACATTGAGTGAACTGGTGCTTATAAAGCATTGGTTATGGTGCTGGCACAGGTAGGGGATCAAAAAAACCCAAACAGAGCCTTTGTGACCGTGCTGAACTCCTTTGCCCTCCTGGCAGACATCGTGCTGAATTCTCGCCGACATGCTTAGCGCTGGAAACTTCTTTGCAGCTCTGATGCCCTCCCGGGACTTTGCTTTTGCCTCAGTGTGCTCCAGCAGGCAGCATGCACCATGGGCAAAGGGAATGACCGCAAAGCTGCCTGGGGTGTGAGCTCACGGGGCACAAGGGGTGTTGGCAGGGTGACGGAGCAGAGGGGCTAGAACGGGTGTCCCGGGTTGCCCGGTTCTGCATGACAGAGCTGGGGCCCTGACCTGGCCCGTGGCCTCAGAGCTGGTGCTCTGCCCATTATGTGTCCAGTGCATGCGGGCCCAGTCCCTCCTTTCCCTCCAAGTTCCAGCCTGGAGCCCTGTGCTGGGAAAGGGACCACAGATGCCCGCTCTCACCGACCTGGGCAGAAGTCTACCGCAGAACTTTGGGGACGGAGAGCAGGGAGCAGTGAACAGTGACAATGAGGTGCCTGATCCTAGGGTCCTTCAGCATCAGCTCTTCAGCGTGGACAGCCCCAGGGGGTGGAGGTCACTTCCAGTCTACAGGAGTTTGTGTGTCTTAGTGGCAGGAGGCTGAAATGTTTTGTCCCTGTGTTGGCCCAGCTCACGGCCCTTCAGAGGCTTCTGAGTCCATGTCAGGTGAATAACTAAAGCAGGGAGGCCGGGCTCTTCCTCTGCAAGGTCACAGGCACCCGTCTGGTTGTGTGTGTGGCCGTAGGCATGGCCCTGTCCAGTTGTCTCAGGCCCTGGGAGTGGAAGCAGGTAGGGTGTGAGTGCCATGGGGCTGGCTTTGGCAAGGGCCTCTCCGGGAACTGCATCGCGGAACAAGGCCAGGGCACCAGAGACCCAAAGACAGAGGAGGTCACGGGGCTTGGAAGGGCAGCAGCTGAATCTGTCACGGGTCAGTCACAGCCTCGTGTGGTTGAACTGGGAGAAGAAAGAAGCAGGGTGGGCAAGAAGACGCCCAGGGTCCTCGCCAGGCGGGGAAGCCTTTACCGGTAAAGATGCGCTTAGCCTCTTTATCGTACCAGGGCCGATCCAGGAAAACGGTGCGTATTTCAGTCTTAAAACTACTACGACAGTAAAGCCTCCCTGCCGTCGCCCCTCTGGAGTCCTCCCCTTCGCCTTGGACACACTGGTCCCACGTCCTCGCCACTTCCTGGAGCAGCTGTCAGGTCCTCTCTCCTGTCTTTGTGGTGTGATCAAAATACAGTGAGGGCTGCTGCCGGGCGCTGCCCAGGGAAATGTGGCTCAGAGCAGGACGCGGCGTCCTCAGCTGGCGTGTTCACAGGTCCCGCACAGTGTGGTTTCTGTCTCTTCCCCAAAGTCAAGATGACCATGCAAAGCAAATGTTGTGAACCAGTCCAGGATATCAAGGCAGCCACCGCAGCTCAGCTAGACACTCACCAAAGAGGACCCCAGAACTGCTGCAGGAATGGGCCGGAGGCTGGGCTGTGTGTGCGTCTGTGGGGGTGGATTTTGCAGGGGACTCAAGACGATGTGTCTTTTATGATAATATACATATATTTAATCTAAACGTTCACTATAGTTTTTGAAATCACACTTTGTAAGCCTGATCCACTTAGGGCCCGTGGCCACGTCCCTGGTCCAGCAGCAGACTTGGAGGGGTGGGGTGCAGACGACGGTGAGGACTCAGGAGCCCCCCGGCTGGGTTCCTGTCTGGCCTCAGCCTCCTTGGCTCTGTGGCCTTGGCCAAGTCATGTAGCCTCTCTGGGACTCAGCACTTCCCTCCACGGATAGTTTTGGGAAGGAGGAAAGGACTCCACATGGGTGGGTGCTGTCACAGATGCTGACACATCAGGCAAACTCAGTTATGGTCACTGTCACACTGAGCTGGACCCTGTGAAGTTGCCACTATCACACTATTGTCCCCCCTGCAGAAACGGTCCTGTTGTACGGTTTAAGCCGCGATTTTTATCAATGCAAAAGAAAACCCCTTGGTGTGAAGCTGGTGTATACGTTCCTCGTGCAATTGCTCCGCCCGGAGAAGCCTTGGGTTGCTAACACGCAGCGGGATCCTGCTCTTCCCTGAGTCCAGCTCGCACCCTTCCTGTGATGGTTTAGACCTGAAGTGCCACCCTAACTCTCATGTGCAGAAGGTGATGGGCTCGTGGGGTGCTGCACCTACCTGTGGCTTCATCAGGGATGAATTCATAGCCGAGTGTGCCGTAGGGGGCAGGGCCTGGTAGGAAGAGGCTGTCCCTGGGGGTGACCTGCAAGAGTGAGTCCCCGTTCCTGGCTCTTCTTCTCTCTCTGTGCTTCCTGTCCGCCATGCCATGAGCAGTTCTCTTCCGCCCTGCCCTTCCACCACGCAGCTTCTGCCTTGGACCTGGCCAGCCCTGGCCTGAATTCCCCATCTGTGAGCCAAATTATACCTCCCCTCCTTGAAGTCCTTTGTGTCAGATATTTTGTCCCAGTGATGTGGCTAATCACACGTGCCCATGGGGGGGTCTGCAACATACTTGGCATAATGTGCAGGCCGCCTGCAGAGGCCGGGCACACTCTGAGGGCGGGGCTGGCCAAGCCTGGAACTGACTTGGCCTTCTCCTCTGCTCCCCACCCATGTCCTGCTTTCCTGCTCTAATGAGGCGGGCACCACAGAGAGGAGGAAGAGGCAGGAGGATGCAGAGGCTGCTGATCCAGGCCGCGCCTCCTGCCTCCCGGGAAGGAGGGTATCAGTGTGCATGGACAGGGATGATGAAGGGGTGGCTGTGTGCAGAAGTGGCTGGCGGGGGACAGACAGACAGAGGGGCATCTGGAATCACACAGCCTGGGTGTGGCCCTGCGCTATGTGCTCTGCACTAGGTACTTCCTTTGGACCGTGTGTGTGTAGTCCTGGAAGCCGCATCCTGCTTTCCGGTCGGTGCAGGGGTTGGGCACAGTGGAGCTTTGGAAGAGGCCGAGACCTGCTGGCTGTGACGGTGACACTCAGGACACGAGCCTGCCCTTCTCTGCAAGGTCAGACACAGGAACATTTAGAGAGGGCCACGTCTGTGAGGACACCCCCAGTGGTATAACGGGGGTTCCTGCTGCACAGGCGACCCTTCAATTTGCTACTCTCCAGCCTGTGTGAGTGTCTTCACCAGCTGAAACAGGACATGAAAATGACCTAGAGAGAAAAACGGAGATGTTTTAAAACAATTACTTATCTATTAAATAAAAATACAGCACTCTACAATGCTGCTTAAAGTAGGAAATTAAGATGACCTACAAAGAAAAAGTAAGATAATTTTTGCATAGATTTAGTCATTATGTTAAATGTGTAGTTTGATATAATTACCCTGCAAAATTTCTGCAACATCTTACAGCCAGAAAAATGTGTTTACATGAGCTGGAAGCTGTGTATGAGTGTGGACTGTCCTCTGGGGCGTCCCACTGATCAGCTCCGTGATCGTCTCCACCGCCTGACTGCACAAACTGTACCGAGCAGGCACAGCAGTGGGGACCTGTATGAAAACCACGCATACGGTTTGTGGGTTCACAGTCCTGTGGCTAGAGACAGTGCTGGGTCCCAATGTACCTCAGAAACCTTAGCTTACATATAGTAGATTATTATCATAATAATGATCCGTAGTAAGTCATAATGGTCAACAGATGTGAGTAAAGAAAATATTAACAATAATATTGCAAAAAGAAAACTAATGTCTGCAGACATTACAAATGGTACAGAGGGTGCATACGGTACAAACAGATACCATTTTAAGAGCATAACGAAGTGCAGATGTAACATTCATATTTGTTTTTCTACGTGCTTGAATTTTGGGTTAAAACGGAACACACCGTTACAGGAGCCTTTTCCTTTTGGCCAATAATGCGGCTCTAAAAATGTGCCACCCTGGGCGGACCTCCCCCTTCGCTCCCCCAGTTACGCCTCTGTGCCCATCAGCTTGGCCTTGCCAGGCACCTGCTGGCGGCCTGGTGTGACAGCCCCACCCGGGCGCGTCAGCCAGGACCCGGTGCCACAGCACAGGGAGCTGTCACAGCAGGACGCGGGCACAGGGCCGGGAGCATCTGGTGCTGGGCACAGAAAACGCTCCCTAGGTGCCCATTGTGCCTGTCATCCCATCCTTGGTGTGAGGTGGGACCAGGGGGGCTTGTGAACATGTGGATGCAGAACACAGTGCCCTGCGCCCTGGCCTTCAGCTGGGAGGGAAGCAGCCCGGTGGTGGTCACCATGAGCCTGGACTCCCTGCACGAGGTCTCTGCCCTGCCCTTCCTGCCCACAGCCCTGGCCGCCCCCTGAGCTCCTGATCCTTGTGAGGCTCCCCTCTTCCCACCCAAGCTCAGACAAAGCCTTCAAAGCGATTCCTGGGCCAATAAATCACCACCGGAGTTATAAATCTCAAGGCCATTTCACAGCCTCATAAATATTCGAAGCAGAACCTTCCGAGAGTGCTTGAAGAAATTGGTAGCAATCAAAGCCCTTATTTAGTGGCAAGTGATCTGGCCTGGCTCGGGGAACTGTGTCTGCCACTGGGGACACAAAAATTCAGGCTGTGCCCGTGGGTTCCAGGGAGCGGGCTTGGGAAAGGCCAGGGCGGCAGCGTGGTGGCCTCCTGCACCCGAGCCGCCTGCGTGGTGGTCCCTTTCTCGGCCAGACTGCTGTTTGCTCCTTGTGCCTGGAGACATCTGGTGATGACAGCTGGGAGGCGGCCAGCCCCGGTGGGTACTGGGCAGGGACAGCGTGAGGTGTGTTTTGTGCACCGAGTGGTCTCCAGAACAAAGAGCCACCCAGTGCAAATGCCA